>BQNB010009455.1:0-52252 GCA_026074375.1 Tanacetum coccineum | reverse complement strand
TCGAGGTTATACGGCCCGAATTCACCCAAAGCCAATAAAAAAAATGCTTGAAACATATAACAAATTCATCATCGCCTCCACTGGTTATAATAATAACATAATAAAATAGAGCAATTGGATCATATATAAAGAGTGACGCATGCTTCATCAAAAGTAAGCAAATCTGGGTTTATGTTTATGATTGGGTGGTTCTTTCTATTTTCCAAGGGTTGTTGAATTTGGTTAATGTTAGAAATTAGGGTGTGTGTGTGATTGTGAAGATCCTGGATATCTTACTAGAATCGTGTAGAGTTCACTTTCCGTATAAAGTATTTCGACCCTATAGATGATTGGGTTGCACGAAATCCTTATCGGGATAATTCTAGAAGAGAACACTTTGTATTCTAGGCATCAGATTACAAAGCAACAACAATGAAGGAATTGTATATATTTTTCGTATTGTTTTCTGAGACCAAATCTTATGTTTTAAAACATAAGTTTTGTAACAGTTTTAGGGGAGGTTTACCAACAAGGTTGTAATGGTCACCAACTGACTTGTGGGTTGGGGATTTTGGCGGGAAATTTAAGGTAATTCATTTAATTACAGGATTTATATAAAACCGGTGTAGGTTTTTAGGGGGCGCTGCTCCTCTCGACCCTTGCACGGCTGACCTGGCAGCGGGCGACCCACGCAAGGGGGCTCTGCCCTTACCCCCGCTTTTTATGTCATGGTCGAGTTTCATATTAGGCTTAGACGTGTACACCCACCACGTCTCTAAATACTGCTTAATCCGTGCCGAATATGAAAATTCTCAATCGGTCCTCTCAGTCAAATAATCATTACCTAAATGGGCACTTGATGAACACTAAAATATCACCAAACAAATCCCTCCCCCCCCCCCCCCCCTCCCCCACTTTAGTGTAATTCTTGATTTACTAAAAAAATATATAAAGATATATGCATTATTGATAAAGCAACATAACGAACAGAACCTAAAATGCATAAATGAAATGTTTGCACGATGAATTTTATTCTTAGTTATAATTACACGTTCAATATTCGAAAATCGGGGTGTCGTGATTGAACCCGTCAATTCATTTGAATACCTGAAGATACTATACACATAAGTTTCTACAACACTATAAAGTTCGTTTACTTGACATTATTAACAAAGCCAAGTGCTCATATCAATAATGATAAACATCAGGTAAATGCCTGGTCCAAAGCTTCTTGAAAGCGGCAAAATACTTCATGTTCAAATAGGTGATTTTGTAGTCTTGCACCGCATTTGCAATTTTTCAAAAAGACACTCATTAGAAGGTAACTTCAAACATATCCCATCATTGCAGGTCTGACACTTACTGGGAAGATAAAATACACGTGTTCCAATCTCTACGTTGTGGCTTTCCACATTGAATTTCAGCTTCTAACCGTTTGTATTTAGAAAGGGGGAATGGAGTATCTCATAGATAAGTAGATTTACTTCATGGGACTTTAAAATTCACCATCTCCTATCAATGAATGATTCACTAAGTCCCTAGCAGACCCTTCGTCAAGTGGTCTGCTTAAAGTTCTTTTGCAGAACCGGAAACACGTCGCGAGTGGAATATATTATCTATCATTCATGTTTAACTTCCTATTCAATTACTTTGCCTAAACCACTAAGTGGTCTAGACTTCCCATTTATATATCTGGACTATAATACTAGCCATTGTTTTTTTTTTTTTTTCTGGAGAAATATCACATCGGATAGATATTGTTGCCTATTGGTTTCGGCCATATTGGAAACTCTCATGGATATCAAGTTTCTTAGCCATTCTGCTTCTTTACTAGCAGCGCCTTGCTACAAACTTTCAGTTTCACAAGTAGTAAACCGTGATGCCATGTTTTGCATTCTTGGAAGGCCATGAATGGCTAAACGCCCCCAAGCAGGAACACCCATCTCCAACTCGAAGAAGATGAATCTTCACATGATTTATATCCAGCTAGGCATCCGAATAACCTTCTAACACGGAAGGATATCCCATATATGATTAAACATATTCATAGTACCTTTACAGTACTTGAATTTATTTTATTTTGGTGGTGCCCCTTGTTATTAGCTTGCCAAATGATGCTTGCCAATGTTGTCTACTAGGGTTACTAGTATACCTGCTCAATCTACCAACTACATAAGCAATATCAGGTCTAGTGTTAGTCATAACATACATCAAGCATCTAAAAGCTCTTGAATATTCGAGCTGATCCACAGGTTTACCTGTATTTGGCTTAAGCTTTTCTACCGGATCCATGGGAGTACTCACCGGAGAACAATCTTCACGATTAAACTTCTTGAGTATTTTCTCAATGTAGTGAGATTGTGTGATGACAATCCCCTTATTTTCACGTTTTATCTTAATACCAAGAATAACGTCTGCTTCTCCCATATCTTTCATTGAGAACTTTGATGACAAAAACTTCTTAGTTTTATCAACTTGATTTTGGTCAGTGCCAAAAATCAACATGTCATCAACATATAGACAAATTATAACACCTTCACCGGAGCTATTAAATTTGCTATATACACACTTGTCGGATTGGTTTAAAAGAAAACCACTAGACAGTACAACCTCATCAAACTTTTGATGCCACTGTTTAGGTGCTTGTTTCAGCCCATACAATGACTTAACCAGCTTACACACCTTATGCTCATTACCCGGCATAACAAATCCTTCCGGTTGCTTCATATACACCTCTTCATCCAAATCACCATTTAAAAATGTTGTTTTGACATCCATTTGATGGATCACTAGATTGTGAATAGCTGCTAGAGCTAACAACAATCTAATAGTAGTGATACGAGCAACTGGTGCATAGGTATCGAAGTAATCGATCCCTTCCTTTTGTCTAAAGCCTTGGATTACCAATCGAGCTTTGAATTTGTCAATTGTTCCATCGACTTTCATCTTCCTTTTGAAGATCCATTTGCAACCTAAAGGTTTGCAACCAGGGGGTAAATCAGATAGAATCCATGTATTATTTTCCATAATAGAACCAATCTCATCATCAATTGCTTCTTTCTAAAAAGCAAAATCTCGAGATTGCATAGCTTCATTATAGGTTCTAGGATCCTCCTCAATACTATAACAGTAAGAGTATTGTGATCCAACTTGATCTCTTGATCCCTCAACTAAGTATAGCTGAAAATCAGAACCATATGATTTAGCTTTCCGAACTCTTTTACCTTTACGAGGTTCAGGAATCTCACTTGGTACATCATCAGAATGATCATCCCTTTGAGATTCATCTGAATTTGGTATAATATCCTTTGGTTTAGGTATTGAAGAGAAATGATTCTCATCAAATATTGCATCTCTTGACTCTATAATTGAGTTAATAGAAACCGAGTCATTAGGTTCAATAACATAAAACCTATATGCCTTGGAATGCTCAGCATATCCAACAAAGATGCAATCAATACCTTTTTCACCCAAATTTTTTCTTTTCGGGTCCGAAAGCCTAACAATGGCCCTACAACCTCAAACTCGTAAAAATGACAAGTTGGGTCGTTTCTTATACCAAAGTTCATATGTGGTAGTCTTGTTCCTTTTATTTGGAACCCTATTCAATAGATAGTAAGCCGTTAACATGGCTTGTCCCTAGAACCCCTCACTCAAACCCGAGTAAGATAACATGGAATTAACCATTTCTTTAAGAGCTCTATTTTTTCTTTCAGCCACACCATTTTGCTGTGGTGTGTAAGGAGCTGTAGTTTCATGAATGATTCCTACAGATTGAAAAAATATAGGATCATAATATTCACCACCTCTATCTCTACGTAAGGTTTTAATTAAGTCATTTTGTTGCAATTCAACTTCCGTTTTATAAATTCTAAATTTATCAAGGGCTTCATCCTTAGCATGTAGCAAGTAAACATAGCAAAACCTAGAGGCATCATCTATAAAAGTTATCATATACTTTTTATTACCTAAAGATGGTGTTGCATAAAAATCGCACAAATCACTATGTATCAATTCAAGTATGACAGATTTCCTTGTTATACTTTTAAATGGTTGCCTAGTGATTTTTGTTAACATACAAGTAGCACATTTATCAGGATTTTCATCAATAGCAGGTATCAATTCATCTTTAGACATTTCAAGCATTCTTTTATAGTGCACATGTCCTAAACGAGCATGCCATAATGAGGAATTAACAACAGTAGAAGAAGACATATAAACAGAACCAGAATCATCAGGAACTTTATTCAAGTTCAACATAAACATACCATTGTTATAATAACCAAATCCTACAAACACACCAGACTTCGATAAGATATACTTATCGGATTCATACACCTGTTTGTATCCACACTTATTCAATACAGGACCAGAAATCAAATTCTTACGAAGTTTTGGAACATACAACACATTAAACAAAGTAATATATTTTCCTAAACTAAATTCCAACACCACACTTCCTTTTCCATGAATAGGAGCGAAATGATCATCACCCATGTAAAGTACAGATCCGTCTTCCACCGGTGCATATGTCTTAAACCAGCAACGATCTTTACAAACATGAGTTGTGGCACCGGAATCAATCCACCATGCAATTGCATCAACCTGCACATAAAATGCTTTAGAAATTAGTGAAACGGAATATTTAACAAATCTGTTCCAAACAGGCACTAAAATCTGACCTTGGTTTGGGATTGGTCCTTAGACCCCTTTCTCGAACCACCAGCATTTACGTTGTTCTTTTTACCACTATGGCAATCCCTCTTGAAGTGACCAGTCTTGCCACACTTTCAACATTCCAATTTTGGTTTCTTGTTGGAACCAGAACCACTGTTGTTCTCATTGAAACCACTTTCTTTCCCTTGTTTTATTTGTTGTTTTTATTCTTACCATCCTTTTCTGTTATATTCACAGAGGGTCTAACAACTTCCTTACCTTTGCCCTTGTCACTGTCTTGCGCCCTTAGAGACTCCTCCATACGCAAGTGACTACCAAGTTAGACCAAAGACAAATCATCCTTACCATGTTTCAAAGTAGGTTTGAAATCCTTCCAGTAAGGAGGCAATTTGTCTATAACACTTGAAACAGAAATGGATTCATCCATTTTTAAGTCATGTTGTGTGTGTTTTGTCCAAGGATCCTAAGGAGTTCATTGAATTGTTCCATGATAGGCCTAGAATCGATCATCTTGTAATTATTAAAATTACTCACAAGGAACTTCTTACTCGAAGCATCCTTTGCCATGTATTTGGATTCAAGAGAATCCCACAACTCCTTAGCCGATTCAACATTCTGATATATATCAAATAGAGAGTCAGACATACCATTCAATATGTATCATCTGCATATGTAGTCTTCGTTCTCCCACTTGGCTCTTCGCCTTATTTCTTCCACTGTATCATCCTCCATCAATTCTGGCATCGGAGTAGTCATAACATACACCACCTTCAAAGTTGTCAACAAGAAATGCATCTTCTTTTGCCATCGCCTAAAATCATGCCCCTCAAACTTGTCTAGTTTCCCAAAGTTTGTAGTCATCTCTTTCACCGTATTTCCAGCCATAATCACAACAGAAAATAATTTATACGTTTGTTAGAAAAATTATGTGTAGGGTTCGTGATAATCCTGGAAATCTTACTTGTATCGTGTTGAGTTCACTTTCCGTATAAAGTATTTCGACCATATATATGCCTGAGTTGCACGAAATCTCTATCGGGATAATACAAGAAGAATGACAGTTTGTGTTATAGGCACAAGATCACAAATCAAGAACTTTAGAGGAATTGTGAGAGTGTTTTTCGTTATATCTTCCGAAACCAATGTATCTGGTATATATCAGATAATAATGACAGTTAACAACAGTTTTGGGTGGTTAAAGTAGTTTAAAACCGTATTTTTCCAACCAACTGACATGTGGTTTACGACGTAAACACATTAGTTACGGCGGTCATAACTAATTCACTTGTTGCGGCATAATCACAAGAGATTACGGCGTAACTAGAAACTTTCAATATTGACCAAAGGTTATGGCGTAACCAAGTCGTTTAGGTTACGGCGTAACCTATTATCTTTTATAAAGTAAACAATTTCATGTCTCGCCAGTCGAGACATATTCAACATTTACACATTCCTCGTAGGTGCACTAGTTTTTTATAACACCCTTACGAGATAGTGATGATTTTCACGCGCGTAATAACCGAGTTATGTTCCATACTGTGTAATCAAAATGAAATGGCCTTTTTGGGTGAGATTTATTAGCCCAATAAGTATTTGGGTTAGAATCAATATTATTCCATAAGCCCAAACTAGTATTATTGGGCTTTTTATTTACTCCTCAAAAATACAGTAGTGAAGTAAAAAATAATATCCTCCACTGTTTTAGCAAAATTTTACTGTATTTCTTAGGGTTTCACAGCCGAAAATTAGTCCGGTGATGGCAGATGAAGAAAGCAGCTCGGTGCAGTCAGTTATCTCCAACGACGATCTTTTAACAGAAATCTTAGTCAGGTTACCTGCTCTTTCACTTGTTTTGTTTAAATCCGTATCCAAACACTGGTTTTCTCTTATCAAACAAGCTGCTAATCTCACTTTTCGCCGTAACATCGACCCGCCTTCTGGTCTCTTTATCAATAAGTATACATCATACAATAAAGATGAAGGATCATTTAATTGTGAATTTGTGCCGTTGGATATTCGCATTCCCTTGCTCGCCACCAACAACTTCTCTTTTTGCCCAGAGTTTCAAAATGAATGCAGGGCCGCTGTGATTTTGGATTCGTGTAATGGTTTGCTTTTATGTCGTACATTGTCTGGGAAGTTGTATGTATGCAATCCATCCATTAGTAACATGTTTAAGGTGCTTCCACAACCTGATAATGTGACATGGTATCCCAATAATCAATTTCGTGATAGGTTGAAAATGGCTTTTGATCCTACTAAATCATCTCACTATAAATTAATTTATGTTGAAAGTGTGGTTCATGATCCTCATGCTTCTAATGGTATTCGGGTTCAAATACATACTTTCTCTTCAGAAACGGGCAATTGGAGTCTTTGCGGGCATCGATTTTGTCAACACTGTTTTATTACTTTTAAGTTTGGAGTTTATTGGAATGATGCCATTTATTGGTCAACTGGTGTGGAGGTTTTCAAGTTAGATATCATGAATGAGCATCCGGTTTTGACAACCTTACCAACCCCCCGTTTAACCATCGATGAAAGGCTTCGTCCTACTAATTTTTTGTTTGAGTCTCATGGCTGTTTGCTTCTTGTTGGTGCTCATGTTGTTCCTTCCCGACATTATACTATTTATGAGAAGAGGAACGTGTATTCTGAATGGTCAGTGAAGTACACCGTTAATCTTGATGACATTATACCCGACATGTTTAGTAGGCACGAAAATATTTTTTGTATTGTTTTGGGAGAAAGAGAAGAAGATTCTTTTCTTGTGTGGCAATTAGGTAGAAAGGTTGTACAACACAAAATTGTGTCAAAGACTGTCAACACAATCTCTGATTTAGGACCAAATGACTATCTTCATGGATGCTTTCAGTTCATTCCATCTTTTGCTAATGTGTGATTCAGGTATGATTTACGTAATTACATAGCTATCCCATTGTGTACAAAGATATTGTTCATCAAAAACCTGTTTTGGCGTTGTTAATGTAGATATAAAGAAGCATGCTAACGTAGTAAGTTTTGGAATTAACTTTGTTCTTAGTAAGCAGTGGCACATTATTAAGAATTAAGATTGATGTGGATCATAAAAAGCCCCTCTTCTCCCTCATCATCGAACACCGTCATTCGCCATTTCATATTCATTCTCGCCTTCGTCATCACAGCCACAATTTCTGATTCAATTCAATCATCATCCATTTGCCAGAGCCTCATTTGTAGTGGTGTATGGGTTTGTCACCGTCGATCTCATTTCGTCTCCCATCATCTTCGTATCTCCCTTCTTGAGTTGTTGTCTTCATTGCTGTTTTGTTTAGTTATGGTATTGTGCATCTAATAAACGATCTAAATAATATTTGAGGAATACATTGGTGTTGTGTTTGTATATGTCATTAAACAAACCGTATAGCAATATATAAGGAATCATACCTACTCCTATTCAAACCTATTATTATATACCAAAACCTACAGTGATTTCTTTATGCATAGCAAACCCCCCTAAGATTTTCTGGCTGGTGAGAACATGTTAGAATTGATGGCGTGATCAGTTCTCTTGATTTATACAATGTAAATATTGTAGCATCTATTACATGATGGCTGAGTTTTACTATTTGATCCTCCTGTCACTCTTTGAGTATCGAATTATCACCGTTTGAGGGTAAAAATGAGCAACTAAGGTTAAAAATGAATTTTTGATTGAGAAGCACCTGCAAATTCTCGAGTTCTGAATTTCGTGTTACAGACAAACTATGAATGTAGAAGTACCATCTCAGTGTTTTCTTATGATTGATGTTTTGTTGAACAAGTGTATTACACATGTCAATAGAAGTTATGAATTCGCCATGTACTAAGCTTATTTTTTCTACATGCCTTTCAGGTTTTGAACATCATGCGGAAGAGGAAAAAAGACCCGTAATCTACGGAATTTTGTTAATTATCTTTAGTAAATGACATCAGTTATGATGCAGTAAATATTTATTAAAAGCTGCAACTCAAAGAGTTGAAAAAGAAAAACGAGTATTCCTCAATCCTCATTATTGTTCGTCTGCAGACCAGTATTGTGGTATATTGTTTTTCTCTCCTTTTGGTCTTTTTACCTGAAGTTTAATTTCATTAACTTGTTTTATTTGAAATGAACAAATGTACGAGTATTTCTGGCCATTCCATTTGCACTTAAATATCACATTGTTTTCAAAGCAACAGAGAGTAAATTGCAAAACCTGTCCCCGTTGTTTGACGAAATCAAAGATAGTATCTTTTCGAAAGTGAAGACATAGGCAGTTCGGCAATGGGGGGAACTTTGTTGTCCGATTATCATCCCTGGAATGAGAAATTCAAAACTATAAAAATGCAAGCCACGGTCCTTGTTAGGGATGATAATGACACACCAAACAAAGTTCAGCCATTTACTGCTAGCTAAACGGTCTAACAGACAACAATGCATGTTTGAAATGAACCAGTGAAAAAAATTTCTGAGAATTGCATTTGTACGTAATATTTTATTGTTTCCGAAATTGACAGTGAAAAATTAGAAAGCGCATTGGTGGAATGAATTAAGTTTATCTTGGCATACAAATATCATAAAACAGCTTAAACAGCTCAAACGGGAAAATTATACATGTATCGGAAAACTCTACACTCAACTGATCCACAAGATTTTCTCATCTTGATCAGAGCCGGACTCTCTTACCTTCTACCCTGAACTTTTTACTGCCCTCAAGCTGCATTAAGAAACACATATACAAACTATTTATACTTGACTAGCATATAACACAATTAAAACATACGCCAAGGGCAAATAGTTACCTTCTTCCTTAGAAATGCAAGAGCGTCCTTTTCTGAAGAAAAGTTGGAAAATAGTGAAGAATGTTCATCGATAAGCACTTTAAGTTGTTTAAGCTTCAGTGAGTTCTCAGGTGCCTGCAAAAATAAGTTGATTAGCACAGAAAATCTCACTATGCCTCTAGACTGTGTCGGGTACTAATTCAACAACGTACTTGGCGAAGAAGCTTTCTGCACAGCTTCTTTAACTTCACTTTTGGTTCGTTTCCCTTTTCTGATTCTGATATATTATCAAATTTACGTTTTGCTGAAGAATGGTCATCTTCGGATTCAGATTCCTCCCTATCACTATCGCTGAATGACCTTTTTTTACCTTGAAAGTGCACCCCTGCTACTTTCCTTGGGCGATCCTTGATACCAAGTCCCTGCTTTCCAGAAGTTGCTTTATCCTGCAAAAGAAAAGAAAAAGTCAGGGTTCAAGTTAATAAAACACGGAACGTCGATAGTCGAGCTAAAAACGTGAGAAGTGTACATACTTGTACAAGTTTGTAAAGATTTTCTTGATCATCCTCATGAAATGCAGTCCTCTTGTTACAATTTTGAGTGACGTCGGATGTGCGAGACTTCTTTTTCTTGGATTGAGCTCCAAGTAAACCTCCAGACACGAATCCAAATTTGTTACCCCACCAGTCTGGAGGAATTTCTTTTTCATATTGAACTGTGTATAAAGAGGTGTTGTTTTAAGACCAAGAAAGCATGTAAGTAAAACCGTAACTAAATGCTAAGGATGATATGATTTCCGATATCAAGAAATTGCAGATAAAAGCATAACAAGTGACCTGGAATGCTTAAATATGCATCCTTTAGATATTTCAAGCGTCACAATTTGTTACTTTGCTAGTTTTTTACGTCATATTATACAACGATCCAAATAGCCGATAATTACTTAGATAAAGGTGAAACAGATCATAAAGCCAATCCTAAACATGTATGAAAATACTCCGTATAATTTTACCAAAATAAAGAAAATATCATGGCAACGGAAAATGTAGGTGCAACCTTGCAACAATAGTGTACTTTATCTACATTCTCACGGTACAAATGGGATTCTCAAATGGTGCATAATATAAGATTGCATAAACGTGTAAATCATATGGAGTTACCTTCTGCTTCAGTGTCATCAGATGCTTTGACCAACTGTAAGTCTTCATCCTGACTACAAAAAGCCTTAGGCACTGGACTCTCATCAACCTTTTTAGCCTGCAGAATGTGAATAATAAACACCATCACACCAGAATCAAGTTAAAAATTCAGTGTCATATACAATGCTTGGATACCTATTTTGTCTTATGTAGCTTTTAAGAACTCGAGAAATAAAAATTCCAAGGGCAACTATCTGCTTCTTCAGTTTTGCAGTATATAGTTTTGTCACAATCACATTATTCCCCTTTCTACCACTCATCTCCTTGGCATAGTAGTTTATTTTAATTGTAGATCTAATATCGAATAGTGTCAAATATATGTTAACACGTTATGTATCAACTTTAGACATGAAAAGCTTACTAGACGCTAGGTGTTTCTCTAGCTTTTACAAAACAAAGTACGCTTGACTTATGATGCACCTAAATGTCACAGAAGGAATACGGCATCATTACCGTGTCAATGACTAATCAAATTGCAATCAGACTTCAAGGAAGCTAACTATAAGTCCATAGTTAAAGGCCTAAAGCAATCAGTTTACTTAACTTAATGTCCTGAGCAATTGGCAGTAATCGGGGTTTCCTATAAACCAATAAACTGAACATTTGAAGCAAAAGTTTAAATGTATCAGCATGCCCATCTTCATATAACTCTTTATAATCCAAATTTTATATTCATGAGAATTGGCTTTTACACAAGAAAACGTACAAGGATCCGTTCAAGATCCTGAGCAAAGTATGCATTCACACACTTTTCCCTCTCTTTTCGCTTGTATGATTGTATCTATGGTTTCTTATTATCTTGCATATATTAAGTTAGTTCAAGCATACATGGCAAATATGCAGCCATGTCTTGCCGCATACTCAACATTTGTATTCTCCCAAGTCTCCAATGACCTCGAAATGTAGGGCCGATACAAACTTTACAGATTCATCACATACAATTAGTAAAACTCATAAGGTAGTACTTTAGTAATCTACTTTCGACCCATCCATTACTTTGCTGAAATAATTACATCCACATCATTCCCATATCTACCACTCACTTTGTGTTCACAGAAAATAGTGTGTCAAATATATGTTTTCATCCATGACTCCTAATGTATCAGCTTTAAAAATATGAAAAGATTGACAGACGTTATGTCTTTTTCTAGCTTTTACAAAGTGTGTTTGACTGATGATTAATCTAGATGTCACACAAGGAATATGGCATAACCACAGTATCATAAAGCTGTAAACATGATTAACCAAATAGAAAAATCGTAATCAGACTTCAAGGATGCTAACTATAAGTCTATAACTAAAGGCATAAAGCAATCAGTTAACTTAACCTAATGTTCTGAGCTATTGGCGTAATAAGCTGATCACTTAAAGCACAGTATTATATCAGCATACCCATCTTCATACAACTCTTTAGATCCAAAATATTTATTCATCTAAAAACTTAATTATATAGGTGAATGGGAACACTTAGCTAAAGCACAAGAAAACATACAAGGATTCCTTCGAGATCCTGAGCAGAATACGCATCGACACGCTTTTCCCTCTCTTTTCGCTTGTATCTGGTAATATATATACAAATCACTATGAATATTCTAATACCATAAGAACTGAAAAGAGACTCAATTTGGGCAAGATATGGACCTTCCTTGGGGACGTGTAGCCTTGATAACTGTTTCATTACTCTTCTTTGGCGATTTTGTTTCTCGAACTTCTTCCTTTCGAACAACTATAAGATGTCAGCAGCAAGAAATCACGAGTTAAGAAATGCTATATGTGATTGCGATTAATAATCAGTAAACTTACGCATACCTTCGTCGTCTTTTATTTCTGCTGCTTGCTGTCAGATATACATGAAACTAAAATTTAGATTAATAATGCAACCACTGGAATTGAAAGAACAGATGATAAATAAGTGTCTATTATGTTCTGTAAGAGAATTACGAAGAGCTTACAATATTCAATTTTTTGAGAATATCATCAAACTGTTTAGTGTCGAATGCCCACATGTTTGGCTTCTCTACACCAACACCTGTTGTGTATTCAGGTTAAACATAACTTAATGCCAATATCTTTTCAACCAGAAAACAGTATTAAGAGGGCGTTTGTTTTAGCTTATTTTCCCGGCATATGAGCTTCTCTGAACTTTTCAAAACCTAGTATGCTCAATGTTAGAGGTTATTAGCATTTGAAAAGTTGAATAAGCCCATATGCAGAACAAGCTTAAACAAACACCCCCAACTAAAATCTTCAGATTCATACACCTATCCTCAGTGTTGTATAACTAGGGTTACAAGGCTGAATAATCGGCAATTACTCACTACAAGGTCAACAACTAATTACTTGCTACATGGTAAAACCTCGGTCAAAACTTGGGGTTAACTCAGACAACCTCAGCCAAAACATATTTCTAAATCTATGGTACTAGCAACATGTGATACATATAGTTTCAAAATTTATATTAAAAATTCCAATCACATAAGTCCTCAACTAGACCGATTACAAGCTACTAGGTAGTGGACCACCCTGACTAGCTCCCAGACTCGTTTACAACCATGCCTATCCTCATTAAATCAAAATCATTCATAACCTCACGACCATAAATCAGAATCACATAAACAGGTGTTGCAAATATGCTAGACATCATGTGTAATCTTGTTCCAGTAAAGCTACAGGCTAGCACTCTGGTATATAAAAAGCTTCATCAATTATTCATAAACACCCGTGTTGGCACTCAATTTACTCACCATTTAGAAATATGTCCACTTTCCATTATACACTCAATATTAGTACTTTCTAAATCAATGATTTATATCGTTTCTATTAAAGTAGACACTGTTTGCTTCTTCAAAGGGAATGTAGACTACAATTTCATGCAGAGGCCTCTTAAACAACACTAACAAACATATATTACTAGCACGTAATCCTACACTTCCACCGCTAAAGCCTAACATAGAATGGAATCAAACACTCTTAGTGAATAACTAAAGGGTATTAACTGGTCAGGGTCGGCTTAGTGGCAAAAAATTGTGAGTCATAACTAAAATGTGAGAGGTCTCAAGTTCAATTTCTGCTAGTTGCAAACAACTCTAAAGTGGTCACGGAAACCTCCTGAAAATGGAGGGCTTTACCCGGTTTGAATCTGTGCGACGGTGGGTTCAAACCTCATAAATTAGTCGGTGGAAAAAAAAAGGTTAGTGTATGTATCACCAAGAGTATCTTGTTTGTTGGTAACCCTGACACGATCCTACACTGCCACTGCTAAAGCCTAAAGAGTGGAGCACACAAAACGGAATCAAACATTCTTAGTGAATAACTAAAGGGTGTGTATAATAAAAATATAGTGTAGTAAGTGAAAACCAGACGTAGTGGCAAAAGGCTTGTGAGTATGAGTCTATCATAACTAAATTGTGAGCGGTCTCAAGTTCAATTCCTCCTACGTGCAAACAACTCTAAAGTGGTCACGCCCTCCGGTTTGAGTATGTGTGGTGCGTCAATTAGTTAGCCAAAAAGTCGGGGAAAAAAAAGTAAGTATGTATATGAATTACCAAGAGTATCTTGTTTGTTGGTAACCCGGACATGACCTTTGATTCCTTGTTTATCTTTCCCAAGTCCTTCACCTTCTTCCCATCCCTAAACAAATATATATAAATCCATCAATCAAATATTTATATGTTTGTTTAAGTGCGGGCTTATGGCTTATGTGGAATTTGACTTATGTCGCTCATTTTGTGTGGCTTACTTTGAAATCTTTTGGCTTATATAAGCTTACGGGGTGTTTGTTTCGGCTTATATGTGGGCTAATAAGCTTATTTGATTTCGGTTTATATGTGGGCTTATGAGCTTATTTGATTTCGGCTTATATTTCATAAGCCCCAATTTTCTTGCTTATTTTGAGATTTATGGGCTTATATCTATACTTACTATTATATAAAGCATTTACAATGTGGGTCCCATCAAAAATTAAGATAAGGAGGTGCAATCTTGACCATCCATCTTATTTTATAAAATCACATCATAGAGCGACATGTATCACTTCTTAATTAAAAAATCACTTTTATTTTCAATTTGACATATCTTTTTATCTATTTATTTTTTTTATGATTTAATTTCATCGTATTTTCTAAAATTTCGTGATCTTTAATTCAATATCCATTTTAATATATTTTTATAAATTTTTAGCTTTTCACATTTTTAGTGGGTTTATTTTGAATTTTTTAACAACTTTAACTTTAATTTGAATAATTCGTAAAAGATATATACTTTTGGAGACAATGTTTGATGGGTAAAAGAGTGTGTATTAGGACATGATGCCATAAATAGGTTGTTTGGTATCTACTTGTGGGCCCATAAATTGGGACTAAATGTTTTATATTTTCCATCTCTTAAACCTGGCTCTAGATTCTTTTTAGAAAAAACAATGTCAGTATCTCATGTTATTAATCAAATCATGTGGTGCCTCTTTTTTTCCTCATCACATATTGTTTTTTTTTTTATATTTTTTTAATTTTTTGTAGATTTGTAGGTTTTTGTTGATAATTTTATTTGAAGTTGGACTTTTTATAACTGTAACTTTTTAAATAATAAACGGACCATAAGTCGAAATCCACACAAGCCATAAGCCCGCGGTATAAGCTTAAAGAAACACCCCCCTTACGAATAAATTAACAAAGAAACAAACCATTTGTTTCATGAGACGAAAGGCGGCGGAATTCTTGGCAACACCGACATAAGCTTCCATGGCTGCCGGAATATTCTGCCGCCGGTGATCTGGGAGGAAAAATATCTTGTTTTTTACTTAAGATTTTAATTCAATGTCTTTTGGGCTTTACCAATAGACTCTTAAGACAAAACACATTCGTTTAAACTTAACAAATATTTCAATTATAAAAAGCAATGCAATTAATTCACTCTTATGCACCGTTTCCGCTATATGCGGTTAATCGTTTAGTGTAACCAATTACGCTCTTCATAAGCTGTTTGTTTATAGACTTTAAACTTTAGTGTGGCCAACTTTTTTTAACACTTAGCTGATTATATAAAATTATAAATAGAAGTTGTGTTCTGAAAGACCGCTTTTAAGCCTTGAAATATCAATATATAATTTTCTATACGATGGTCGAAGTAACTTTTTCATCGTGTTTATCGCGAGCAAAAAATTTGTGCCACACCCATCTCAAAATCCTAGATCCGTCACTGGCGTTAGTGGTACATTTTGCTGCCTCGTTTATATGAATGCTATCTTACTATGATTATTATTTCTACTTTCACCACCAACCATGAGGGCTCCCACTTATACTAAGCTTTTTAGGTGGTTTTTGCAATAGTACCGAACCTAGAGAGTGAAACTCAAAAAGTAAGAGTTTTTTTTTACCTTGCCAATTTTTTGTGAAAACTACATTTTTTATCCAAAATGAACATTATTAGGGACCGCGAACCGGACCGAGAAACCGGCCTGAACCTATTTTGGTCCGGTCCTTGGTCCATCCTTTTCCTTATTTCGATCATTGGTCCTGTTCGGTCTTAAAAAAAAACCCCGGCAATTATGTCTTGTTGGATCAGTCGGATCCGAAGACTGATCCGGATCCGACGACTCGGGAGGTCCTATTTCGGTCTTGAGTCTTTGGTCGGTGTTCTTGGCCAAAGTCGGTTTCGGTCCGATCCGATTTTAGTCGGTCCGGTCCGATCTGGTTTTCGGACCGTTAGTACCCCTACATTTTATATATATATACTCATTTGAGGATGTAAACGACGGACAAAAATTAACCCAACACAAAAAAATTAGCCCAACAAAGATAGAGAAATGGCCCAAGCCAAAAATTAGTAAATAAAAAATAAATTTACAAAACAAACCATTACACTATGCAACAACTTATAAAAACTACTTTGAACTTTTAGCTAATTACGTGTTCAAAAAAAAACTTTTAGCTAATTACGACTTTTTTATATAATAAACTTTATTTATCAAATATATAACATGTATTTACCGATTCATTCACAAAAAATATATTGTTGAAAAAATCTTCGAATTGCGAACAAAACGAGCCTAATATTGTAATACTTTTGACATACGTAAGATTTTATTAAAAATGTTGAACTTTAATATATATTTAAAAAAACTTTCAAAACACACATTTAAACTATCTAATAACTTTAAAATAAACCACAGGAGTCAAAGACGTGCAAATTTCATAAAGTTTGAATTATATAAATAACCTATATTTTTTGCTATTTTCGACTATTTTATTTAACAAGCTCTCTTTGATAAATATCTAGCAGATATCCGGCAACTTCTTTGATAAAAAATATACCGACGACTACGTCTTTGGATTACGAATAAAACGAGTTTAATATTGATATGATTTTGAAATACGTATGAGTTTGTAAAAAATTTCGACGATTAATATACATTTAAAAAAAATTCAAAGCACACTCTTAACCTATCTATCAGTTTTAAAAACTACCCTAGAGTTTAATGAAATCTAAATATGTAGAAGTGTAGATAGTCTATAGATTATTTATAGACAAATCTATTAAAGTTTACTTCTTTCCAAAATTATTGGCTACACAACTACGAAAATGCAGCTTCGGAAAACAAACAAAAATAGCCTCGCTAATGCTACGGGCATCTTCTTATATATTTATTTCGGGAAACGCATACTTAGTCTTTATATAACTCGGCACTTAGAGCATTTATCGTATCAACGAGCCACCCCTTACGGCCATCACAAACCTAATAACTATCTGAATTTTAATTTTCCATCCAAATTTCTACCATTTTATATTATCCCAATTTTATTCTTTCGCTTAGAACTCAGATGTCTCCAAGATATCCACCCAGAAAACCAACACCACTATAAATTGACCAGATACCCCACTCCATCGACAGTACCCCCCCCCGCACATTCCACACAAACACCCCCCACAAACACACACCCCCACCCACCCCCCCTCCACACCCACCCCCCTCCACCCACCCCACCAAAAAACCGCACCTACCGCCCACCCCCATACCTCCCGTAACTCCCCACACAGCACACCCCCAAAAGTAAGACCCAAACCACCCACACCCCCCAAAACACCCGAGCATCCCATAATACCCACCCCCCTCTCCCATACCAAAACACACCAAGCATGATCAGAGACCGCACCCTCAATTCAACCAGCCCCAACCAAAGACACATATGTCGACACAGAACGAGAATACCACCCGACCCACCCTACCCAACACAGACCCTACAATAAAACTAAAAGCATCCACACATGTAGAAATCAACCCCCACACATATCCCTCTAACACACCCAACTCAGCAAGCGTGGTTACTTCCATTGACCTTAGGTATCTTATAGCTTCTGTCTGCATGGTTGGGAGATGTTCTTTGGATAGGTTGTAGAGGTCAACAGGAATCAAAGCAACAAAACTAACTTCCTACACTCTCCGCCTCCCCCCGCCAAACATACCACCCCCCCCCGTTCCCCACACCGACCCCCACCCCCCACCAACCCCCCCCGCCCACTCTACCCCCACCAACCACACCACCCCCACCCACCCCACACTCTACAACACCCCTCCACCCCCCCCACGCCCAACCACTCCCCGGCACACCACCGCCGTCACTTTGCCCACCGACCCCGCCCCGAACAGTCTGTCATCCCCCCCACCCCCATGCCCTCCACCTGCCCACCCCTACCACCATATCCACTCCTCGACCCCCTCCACCCCACCCACCCCCCGATACCCCTTCCCTAACGACAGCCACCCTCACACAACCCCATCCACCACCCGCTCCTCCGCCCCCATCCCCCACCTCCCCAACCCCTACACCGCAACAGACTCGCCCCCCAACAGAATACCCAACCCTGCCAGCCCCTCAATGCTGTTACCCTCTTGCTAACAACCTGCCCCCAGCTCATCCCTCGCTCCGACCCCCCCCCAACATGAACCACACCATACTCACCAAGTTGAATGTTATCTACAGCTATCAAGTTATGGACCCAAAACTTAGTGATTCGACAACGGGTTGAAGATTTTCAACTTGGTATTAAAAGCTACCAGACGCAGTTAAACCTCACTAAACCAGGATGGGATGCTACCGGCTATGTGTTCAAGCATGATTATACCATCATTGAGTCTCCTCGAGCAGTAATCTTCCTGCTCAACAACAATGAACGAAAGATCATAAGGTTCAATGAAATATACAAGTTCAGTGATGGCACATTGACACGTATTCTGGAAACACTGGATTACAGAGTTAAGGAATTCAAGATCAAGCGGCTCAATCTGGGTATGAATACGCGCTTTTGGACTGAAAAGGACGTGACAAGGAGCAAAGAGTTCATTACAACAATTGAAAGGCGACTGAAGACAAGAAGGATCTACCGAAACCTGGAATGCTTTGTTGGTGGATGTGTTCGTGATATTGACTACAGGCTTCTTCAGTGAACTAAATGATATCATCATTTCCTCTAAAAGGTCAATATCATGTGTAGTATATTGTAAACTTTGTACATTATATAGTTATGTAGTTATCAATGTTATGTGTCAGTTACAAATTTTTCTTGAGTTTCTTGTTAAACTCTAAATCATTTATAAAATCATCCTAACTGACACTAACAGACTCCCTCACTAATTGAGGGGGAGCATATATAGGTTCCAATATCGGCTTGTATTTAATTAGACCACACTTTCTCCTAAATTTTTCTAACATATTTAAATCAATTGAGATCCTAAATCTCAAAGGGTTTGAAATTTTTGATCAGGGGAGAGAATGTGATTTTAATATGAAATCTGATAAAAATGTGATCTATTAAGACTCAAGCAGGTACTCCTCCCTCCATGTGCCAAACAATTTCAAGTACTGATGCACGTGTTGAGGGGGAGCGTTTCTAAATATAATCAAAACAATCAAGGTATAATGGCTTTGATATTTATATCATAAGTACCTTGGTTGATTTTTCAAATGGTTTATGGCAAGGTGAACTGTATCAAAAGATCGACCCTGCAATTACTTTATCGGAGTTATAAGGATGGTAAGGTTAGGTACTTGTTCCCAAGATCCCGCCAGAGCCAGAGGGATCTACCCATGGACAATCCACTAGTTAGTGTAAAAGTCCTAGGTATGATTACAAAAGGAGTATTGTGAGAATAAGGGAATAGTGCGGACTGAGATGGAGCTAGTACTGGAACATACCCAACAAGGTATTAGTAATGAAGTCTCGGTAAGCACTGAAGGGGTTGAAGAATGAAAAAGAAATGTTAAGATAAAGGGTGAAAAGAAAGCAGCCCTCCTTAAACATTAGGCAGAAACCGGGTCACTACATATGCTGTCAGAATCACATGGTTGATTGCTGACATTGAAGACAAGTATCATGGACCCAGTGATACGCTGCACAACCCTCCCTAGCCACTCAAGATCCCTCAAAGGATTCTTGTTTCATTTCTCACGGAGATCAATACATTTCTATCATCTCTCTCACTCCGAGTTAGATGATATTGAAAAGGTGGCAGTCCGCTCCAGCCTCCGACTACTAAAACCAAAAATGCACTATAGAGTCTAGAGCCATGAGATCATCCATAAATCTCGTTAGGACACTAATACAAACTATGCTTGCTCATCACACACTGTGATTACAAGTAAGATTTTAAGAGTCCTACGCATTATCCTCGTGGTATTGCCAGAACATCCGAGTGATACGAAAGTACTCACAATGAAGATGGAAATCCTTCTAGAGCCAACATCAAACAAGCTCTTGGTAGGTGACATGTGAGATCCACTATGGATTAAACTTGTGACAAATGGAAAGCAACATGGTGTCTGATTCTTTATGAATCAAACTTGTTCCAGGCAGTGAATTGACGAATAGTTTTTGGAAAACCTTTCGATGTGCTCAACAATTGATTTTCGAGCACATTGACTGTGTAAATCTTTCAAAACAAATGTGTTTCTAATGAAATTTGATTTTGTGAAATAAAATACTCTCGATGTGTCACACAAATACTTTCTCAAGTGACACGTCAAATGATTTTCAAATCAATTTTTCTTTTTAATCGGTAAGATAGTAACTAGCTGATTCACTTATATCGTGTTGTCTGCTTTGAGACAGTATCCAATAGAAGGGAACAGCACAGTAAGAGTGACTCAGATGGTTTGAACATTAGATTCGACTGACAAACTTATATAAGGAAATCCTGCAAGAAGGATTCTTCTTAAGATGCATTACCTGATCACAGGTCAGATCCTCACGGATTCAGAGTTCTTCATCCAACTAGACTCGGGTCGGATGACCAAGCCATATTCCGTCAAACAACTCAATTGCGAACTATATATTATTTACAGGCTCAAGTAAAAATAGAGATAGAGATACCTCGTTCTAGTAGAGTCAATTCATAAACCCATGCTCACACTTAATGTTTCTAATCAAAGACGTCATGACAACTAAAAAACCTATAACACAGCTTCTGCAACTCTGATGAGTACTATCATGATCCAGAAAAGTGTGATCATGCCAGTCCGAAGATCACAACATCACATGGAGGAAACACTGCCACAGGGATGATTTGGAGATGTACTGTGTGCTGATGATCACAACAGAATGCTCAAAGAATCACACACAAGTCTAAGGAACAAAGCTTAAATCACTACATAATGTACACATAACTCAAAAATGAAGAATCAAAGACTACGAGCTACAAAGCCATGAAGTCAAGACATAGAATGCAAGAATTTTAACTTTGTATTTTAAGGGCGCGTATGACCTCACTTATAGGTGGGAGATTGTTAGTTTTAAGAAAAAAGACTCGGACACAGCTCGTGTATTGTCAAGAATAGCTCATAGCTACGTAAGTTTAATCAAAAGCAATGAATATCATGGTATTGGGCCGGGTCTTTTACCCACTTGTAAGCCCATACCATAGCCCATTAGGGCATCCAAACATATGTATTTATACCCCTTTCCAGCCATGGGAAGGGGTTGGTTGTTCATTGTATAACAAACATACACTAAGTGTCTTTCTCTCACTAGAACTTCCCATTTTCTCCCTTTAGAAATAGGCCTACATACTAATCCTTGATTGTGTTATGATTTCCAATATACTACAGTTTGAGATTTCCTAGGTTTCCTTGAGTAAACCAATGTTACAACAGGCTTAGGTGTTTCATTTTCTAGAGTTGTTGGTTACTTAAAGAGGTTACTTCAGTAGTTTAGGTGGTAAATCCATAGTTAAAGGGTACAGCATTTCCTACAATAGTGAAGGTCCGACCAGAAGTCTCCAGATGTATCCAATATATTGTAAACTCCTTTCCTGTTTGTTTCCAAACTTTCTCTTAAACTTTTCTTGACAGAATTTCTAGATTTTTTACTAGCATTCACATTATTGATAAAATCAAGACACACAAATCAATGATTAATCATAAAGCATTGCACCCATTACACTTAACAAGTTTTGAGTTCAGATTCGCATAAAGCTTAGAATGTTTTGTACATGAGCAAGTTCCTTTAGTCGAACAACAAAATCTTTATTGTTTCAAACTAGAATTTAACTTCCTAGGGTGACTTCTACTTTAATTCTTTTGATACTAACGTGGTGTTTGCCAATCTTACTTTCTTTGTTTTGCCTAAAGGTTTACAGAACCGCTAGCACTAGTAGGCGGTTTTACTCCTGTAGAAGACAACATAGGTTTGTTAGAAACTAGGTTTGATGTAAGAGTCTGTCTTGTGATTGTGTTTTTCCTGAGATGAGACGGGCTCAGTGCAATCTAACTCTTTTGTCTTGTTCTTTGGGTCACAGTACAATTTTCCCATCAGTATTGTTGAGACACTCAGCAGGTTTTACTGAGATGTGTGTAAAATAAATACAAGCAACTCCTGAATTTATTTTGTATACTTACAAGCAGAGTCTAAGGAAGTATTTAAAGGATTTTGTTATTTTCCTTGTTCTACTATTTCCCTAAGAATCGCAGCTTCTTCCTGAGTGTGCTTAATGTAATTAGAGTGAACTGACCTATTGTTCAACAATCTAGGGTTCAAATATTCCACATTGATCTTAAGCATCTCTGGATCAATAGTGTGTTGGGTAACAGCATTATCAGCTAGATCTTTTCCTTTAAGTTTCCTTAAATCATTCTTGAGAACTGTAATTACCAAAACTTTTTCTTAAAAACGAGCATTTAAATCAGAGATTTCCACAGACTTTATATTGACTTGATTAATTAAATCACCACATTGTTCTTTTGATCGAATACGTGCTGGTTTAATTGAGTCATAAAGTTGCTTATAGGTCTGTTTCAAATGCTCATTCTTAGCAATAAGCTTTGTCACCCTATGATCCAATTCAATGTTAATTGTTTCAATCTCCTCAAATTCCTGTTTAATCTTATCCTCATTCTTTTTCCCACTTAGAGCATTAATTCTCTCTTTTAACTTTTTAATCACCGTATCTTTCTCTTGGGACTGAGCGTTTAATTCATTTAATTCAAACAATTGATCAAAACTTGGAGCACTTTGATTTGAAACATGATTTATCCCTATGAAAAATTTCTTCATTAAGTTGAGAATCAACTTCTAAAGAGATGCAATGTTTTTCAAGAGTGGTGAAACTTTTAAACAGTTTATCATAAATCTCTTTTTCAATGAAATCCGTTTGAAGCTCAGTCTCAAGTTGGAGACACTTTTTACATTCATGCACATTCACAGAAGGACTATTCACAGACGAATTCACAATTATGTTTACAATATCTTTGCTCAACACTTGTTCCAAGAGTCGCTCGTTTTCGTTCAAAACTTGATTCATTTTAACTTCAAATATTTTGGATTCTAAACGATGTTGTTCCACAGCCTGTTCCATTTGATGAAAGACATTTTGGACTTTTGAAAGTTCATCAACCAAATATTGATTGAATGTGTTAAACAAGTCCTTCAGAGCTTTTACAAATGGAATTATTTCATCCCTAAAACAAGCTTTTGTATGTTCGAACCCCCACGAACCCTCAGTGATAGCTGTGGGTGTGGTTCTTTCTTTGACAACCACGTCAAAACCAGCAAGATGGTGTTTAAGTTTCTTCAAACTTGTATTCACCATGCTGACTTTAGGAAGTTCTTTTGGAACCTCAACTATGGTGGGTCTACTAGAAAGAATGGGTTCTGGAGAATTCACCGAATTCTGAGACCAAAAGGCTTGTTCAGCAGATAATTCAGTTTGTGGAACAAAGCGTGTTTCAAAATCTTTATAAAGTTGGTTAAGAGCAGCATAATCGACTGGTGTAGTATTAACTTTCTTTTCTAACATTATGGGATCCTTTTGTTTTAAAAGCATTTTTGAACGACTCTCTTCAGCAAGCATTAAGGTCTCTTCAGAGTCAGGAATCACAATGGGATTAGTTTTCTCAATAATATCACCAACATATAGCTTTGGTTCCAACTGCTGAGCTTTCTTCAGATAGAAAGGATTTTGAAAACCTAGAGCTTGTTTAGTGGTATGATCATAGAAAAACTGAGGTTTCGTCAACATGTGAACAGTTTGTGCAGATTGATCTCTTTTAAAAACAATATTATCTAGCTGTTTGATCCTCTTTTCTAACGCAATTTCCCTATCAATGTTTCTAGATTCTTCTTTCTTAAAATCATTTTTGAGAAGAGTAACCATTTGCATTAAAGATTCCTTTTCTTTTAAATGTTCTGAAAGAGTTTGTTTAAGATGATCAATCTCTACAGACTGTGCGCATGAATCTGAAATGTTATTTTACATGTTAACACAACAATTTTGTCTTCGATCAACACTTAACCTGTTTACCTTATATCTTCAAGCTTAGCATTAAAGTATCATGACCACTTTATTATTTCCAATTTATCTTTGTACAAATAACTACTTGGGTTTTCAATGATCAATCACATAAAAATAACAATGCATCTTGTTGTGTAGAGGAGTTAGATTTTTGAAAAGCTGTTTGTTTTGATTCAATCACATACCGAGAATAAGGAATGATATTGCTATCACTGGTTATTTCAGTCTCTGACTGGTTTACAACATTTGACTGCTCAGAAGACGGTATAGCCTGCACAGCTTGATTAATTATATTATTATTCACATTATCATGATTGTGTACCTCAGCAAGAGCATCTGAACCATAATGAGATAAATTTGCCATGAGAGCAACTTTGGCAGTGTTGAGTTCATCACAATCAGAGTCATATGCATCTAAATCATCAGCTTGATAAGCAGCATTGTGAGTAATGACAGTCTGTGTGGCTTGACCTTTTGGAATTCCAGGATCTGCCAAAAATGCTAGTTCCTCCTCATGTAGAATTTGACCACTTGCTTGAGCTTGTACCAACAAAACTTTATCTTTAAACCATGAATCATCTCTTTTCCTCCTTGGTTTAGTGCATTGTTTGGACATGTATCCTTCCCCTTTGTAGTTGTAACATGTAACAATCCTCTGTTTCCTCGAGTTATTCCCACTTGCCCATGGAGTGAAAGTTCTTGTAGTACCCGCAGCATAAGAAATTTTTCTCCCCTAAACTGGTTGTATGGTTACTCTTCTATCATTAATAGTGGCTTGTTGCCTAGGGTTTGATGAATTCCTCAGCTGGTTATTGGTAGTGGGATAGCGGGAAGTGACAACAGCAGTCAAGAAAGACATCATGTGATTAATGGCATCAATGGGATCATCACCTTTCTGGAACACTGGTACAATTAGACCAGAGTCTGGTTGGGAAAATTTAGATTGTTGATTAACTGAGGGTGAATTGATGATGATGGTGAAGAATAAACGTTGTGGTGAAGAATAAACGTTGTGGTGAATTGATGGATGGATGATGATGAAGAATAAACGTTGTGGTGAATTGATGATTGATACTCATTGGATGGATAAGTGATTGAAAGAGGTGTTGATGATTGATGAGTTGAGCATTATTGAGAACTTAATAGGGTCGGACCCAATACTGTTGGGGGAGACGATAAGGTGAAACAAATTGTTGATGCTGAGAGTTCTGGTAAAAGTGCTGATGAGATTGATAAGGAGACTGTATCATTTGGTGAGATGCAACTAAAGCAAGAGGATCAGAGTTGCATTCATGCATCAATCAAACTTCATTTACATGCCGTTCATGTTGTTCCATGTGAGCATGAATCTGATCAACATTAGTAGTATGCAAGTCTTTTACTAACTTAACATCAGTAACGAATTTGCTCCATTCAGCGAGAAGAGTATTCAAAAACTTGGTATTGACTTGGAATTGCTCCAGTGGCATCTTGTAAATATTCATATCATTTAGTAGCAAAGTGAAACTCAAGTAGTACTCGTGTAACGACTCTCCTTTCTTGTATGTAAATTTATCAAATTCATCGTACAACTTGCACTCTCGTTCTTGCTTTGTTAACGACGTTCCTTGTATTAGCAGTTTGATTTTCTCCTAAATATCCTTGGCTACACAATGTTGACTAACAAGAGCATAAATTTTAGTTAGAAGGAAAGAGGTCAACAGAGGGTTCACAACCATAAGCTTTGCACATAATGATGAAAGTTGTTAGTTTAGCACAACCAAAGGGGTTAAGTCTGGAAATGTGAACTTTGAAATACTGAAGAACCTCACAGAAAAAGTCAATAAGAGGTAACCTGAGGTTGGCAAGAGAACAAGAATGTGTATACAAGCTGACATAACCAGAAGGAGCATCAAAGATGGTTTGAGTAGATGTGGGAAATATAACATTATACTCTGAAGGAATAGGATGGGAAGAAAGGAATTCATTCAACTCCTTGGCTGACAAACCACAACGCTGCACAACTATGGTATCCTTCGCACTCAACTAAAAAATAGCTTTTGAAATTCTTACCTTAGATTTGCCGACGAATATTTCAAGAAGAAGAGAACTAAATAATGGAGGTAATAAAAGGAAAAAAGGGTTTAGGAATAACGTTTATATAGGCGAAGCTAGAGAGCCGTGAGACCGCACACGTAGAAGAGATTAGAGACTTCTCTGATTTCAAACTCAATTTAAATCAAGATAAGAAGTTTACGATAACCAAGGCTGACTGTTGAGTAATTTGCATTTAAAACACCCAACTAACCCTAGGAGAAGTGGGTTTCACTGTTTAGTGTATGCAACTTGGAACATGGTCTTCGATTTTATTTGTGGATGATAGTCAAAAGTAATACATACATAGATGTATACATTACATTTGACTGGGGGGCTTGATGACGTACCCTCCTTTTCGGTTCGAAGGCCTCCCCTTTGAAGCCCGAATGGGATCTTCTCCCAATTACAACCAATTACCTTTGAATAGTTTCGAGTGGTGTAAAACCATATTCGAGATGGTTACCAATATAGGAATCCGCCACGCGATGCCCTACACCCTTCATGATGGGCCTTCGACGAAACTAGAGCAAAGGTCAGACAGTCAAACTCACGTTCTCTATCTCCATCAAGGTCTTCCCGCTAAAATAGAGATCATGGTACATAACCCTAATAATCACCCCTTAAATCGTGGGACACCCCCATAATCATCGGTCTTTGTGCTAAGCCTCGTCCCATCTTATTTCTACACCTATAAATAGATGGTAAGGGCTCCAGGTATGGCTAGAACTCTTCACACACTTACTTATGTTATCATACTTTACCAAATACAAAGCACATACTTACTCTCACGCCGAAGGTGATTCGCAGGGACACCCTCTTCGCTTCACTTAACGTAATGTTTTCATTTGTCATGACACAGGTTATTCAAGGCTTGGCAACTCAACAATTACCCAAGGAACTCTTTGATCTCATCAAAGCCTGATCGTGCCCATATTTTCACAATCAACAGTCATCATAGGTTTTGAATGCACGTGTTGTAGTGTCGGGAAAATCTATACGCACTCTTTATTCTACTAAGTACACGAATATAAATCATGAGCATTGCTAAAGCCTCCTACTTATCCTCACACATAATCATAAAATATACATTTTTCTACTTATTATCTCTCTAAATCTAAACCGTTAGTTTCACCACTTGTTAGAATCCTATGTGTAGGAAGGTTTTGTAGGAGGAATTAGCATTTTTTGTAAAATCATATAAACTGAATCAATGTCATTTCAAGCAAAATTTTCTCAATCTTGTTAATTTTTACATATCCTTATTTGATTATTACGAGGCGTTACGACCCGTGCGATGCACGGGTTTTAAATTTTTGAAGCCATCTATATGTTTGTGCATGATATGTTCCCCCTTTTTTTAGTTGGTGGTGTTTGACATGCTTATCGACCGTTGGTTAAACATAATGTAGCGCAAAAGGGGTTGTTGTGTTCTTATTCTGGTAATGTAAGAGATAGTGTTCTTGAGGGTTTTTTTTGTTAATATATAATTGTAAGGGGTTTAGTTTGTGAGTTTCTAAAAGTGTGAGGGTTTAGTTTATTTTTTTAGGAATTATAAGTGGGTTTAGTTTGTGACTTTCCAATAGTGTAGGGATATAGTTTGTTCAATTTAGGAAGTCCAAGTGTTTAGTTTGTGCATTCCTTGAGTTTTTTTCTTATAGTTGCCCTCATTTAAATGATGTGATTATGGATTAATGGTTGTATCTGTAACGCCGCCTGACGTTCAATTGGAATGATGGTTTTTTGGTTATTTTTCCATCACAAAAATCCCTTTATATACTTATATGTGGTTGGTTATCTCCTTACTTGCTCCAAAAATCACCTTTGTATACTAAATCTAATATTCACAATAATTTCTAGCAATGGCAGCCCCTGGACCTTCAAATGTAGTTGCAAGGCGTGCAGTGGATGAGCTTGTGGAGTTTAGCGGTGAAACAGAGGTCCCCAAGTTCATGAAGTTGTTTATCTTGCAACAAATTGATGAAGGCCTTCGTTTTATTAATCGTCAATGTGATGAAGCCCAGACGACAAGGAATATCCTAGCTAAGCTCAATGCGATGATTGTAGAGATGGAAGCCATGGAGGATCAGGATGAGGTTTATGATACGTTGATGTGTTTGAGGGATGACAGGCGTGGTGAGAACAGTAAGTTGATAGTGTTAAATGATCTTGTTGTTGAGGTAGAGGAGGATATTGTTGTGAAAGAAACTCATTTGGAGATCATGGATGCAGCAATAAACTTTGTTTAATGAAGGTGGATGTGGTATCTTTTGTTCCAGTAGTGATGGTTTAAGTATGTTTAAGTGTTTTTAAATGGTAGTTTTTGTTGGTATTGTGTAGGAAGTATGGAATGTCTATGGATGTGATTGTTTTTAATGAATGTTAATGTTATGTTGTTAATTTAAATCAATGGGTTCTTTCCGTTGTTGTTTATTTAGTATTATTATTGTGTTTCAGTGTGTGTGATGAATTATTTGTTACCTGAATTTCTTATTTAAGGTTTGGATTGTCATCCAATAAGCATTTCATAATAGGTATTTGTGGATAATGTCGTAATTTAGTTTTATGTCCAATTGTTTGGTTATGTATTGGTTGCGAAACAAATTGAATCCACAATGCCAAACATCCTATAATTGTTAGGATATAATGTATTGTGCCAGATCGGATTCACACTTTTAGTTGCTCAAACCCATTTAGTTGCAAGATATCTAGAGGTAATTTTGTTATTTGGTAGGCAATCGGGGATGTTTGAGTTTATTTAAGGATACAGTATTTGTTTGTTTGTTTTACGTTTAGTTCAATTTCTAAGTTATCGGTTCTAGTCGTTATCAAGTTTTAGTCATGCGTAATGCTTCTAGTTCTGTACTTGTTGGATGCGTGGAATGGAAAAAAATATGCTCGTGAGAATTAGGCAGTGTTGAATGTTGTTGCCTTTGAATTGCTTATTGTTGTCTGATATTTGGAGATTTAATGTTGTATCGATTTTGGTTGTTTTCCATGTGTATATACTCCGTGAGTAGCCTTTTCAATTAGAGGTGTATTATAGTTTGCAGTGTTTGCAAGAAATCATGTTGGGTGTAAACAATAAGTGTGGACGTTTGAATGACTTGATTGGTTAGACCGAGGAGGTCATTAGCATAAAGTAGGGACATGTGGAAGTATTAGAGGAGGCGCTTAGGTTTGTTTAGGAAAGGTTTGTGTTGTTGCTTTTGTTCTGATGATGTTTATTTTAGTATCTTATGTATTTTGACTATATAATTGGATCTTTATAACATATTATGGTTTGCAATATTGTCTCAACAAATAAGCTGATAGTGTGAGAGAACTAAATAATTGGAAAGGCTGTGGTTATTTTCGTATGATTTTGCGCATGTAGTAGATATGAACATGAGCACTCAATTTCATTATTTTTGGGTTTTATATGTTTATCAATAGGAAGCAGCACCTTCGAATGATTTTTTTGGCAAGTATTGTATCATTGTGTGTGTGTTAAATTTGCATTTGGTTCTTTCATTGAAATCCAAGGGGCCTCTAATCCGTAGTAAGCCTGAACAATGAGTCTATGATAATTTGTTATTGTTTAGTTATAGTCGATATCCATATGTGCTGCAGATAAGGGAGTTCAGTAACTGCTGGTTATAATTTTTATTCCCGCTCCATTAATTTACTAAGTAAAAGTGAAAGGAGTTACAAAATATTTGGAGTTTTATTTAAATGTTATTGATAGGTATGTCTTAACTGTTTTTTGAGGTATTAATAATTTTGAGGCTCATCAGATCCTTTTGCACTAATGCCTTCTGAGTTTCTACTTGCAAGAGTAAAGGTACTTAAGTTTTCCTATTTAGATCTAAATTGTGTGGTAGTTTTTCGTATCATAGTTACATCTCTAGTCTTTTAGTCATTTTTGGTTTCCATGGGTCCTTTTTTTTATATTCGATAAGTTAACGGAGGTCGCTGAATCCTCTCGTTTGTAGGATAAGATGAAGGTGGTGTCTATTCGAGCGCGTACTAAAGATGAATCTTTTGTTGGGTTAATACGTGATCTTTGTTTTGGGCTTAGGATGACATTGAGTAAGAAGCATAGGTTGATAGCTGAGTTAGAGGCACTAGGAGAGCGGGGAGATGCAGTGAGGTCTTTGGATCACATTAGAGAGATTGTTGCTCGTGATTATGGGATGCTCAGGGATTTGGAACAACTATTGGCTTATGCTCATGTTAGGATGAGTCTGAAGGATGGTTACGTGGCTGACATGGAAGAAAAGGAGTAGGCTTTCATAAGTCTTGGTCTTTTGTTTGATCTGTCCTGATTATGGGTGATCAGTTTGGTTTTGGTTGATTAATGTTTGGATTTGGTTTCTTGTCGTTCTCTAATGATGTTTTCGGTTTATGAATAAATATGACTATGGTTTCGAGATGTTTAGATGTTAAAATTTCCTATAATGCTGTAATGTTTTAAATGGAATGAAGTACACCATTATCATATTATGTTTACAGTTGGTTGTGCTTTCTATATAATGGTATTGAGTTTTTTGGTTTAGGTCAAGTTGTGTTTGAAGTGGCATGTTGTGTTTTTAATTTATGCAGGTCGTTGGGTGTTTCAATTTGGTTTTTCTATTCCATTTGAAGTGGCTTGGTGTGTGGAGGCTTTATGCAGGTTAATTGGGGTTTGAATTTGGTATTTTGAAGTTGTAAAAGTATCAATGGTTTATCGTGTGCAAATATATTGCGATCCAATTTTGCAATTGAAAATGTTTTTCTAGTTATATAAGCGTTTGTAGCGTTAATAGTGTAATGTATGGGAGAGCTCATTTGGTACTTTGTATGATGTTGTTTTTAATAAATGTCTATGTTTGTGTTATGTGTCTGCAAATTGTACTACAATAGGAAACAATGTTTGAACTGATGGTTGTATACACTTGCAGCTAAGGTAGTGTTGCAAGTTTGGTGAGAAGTATTCTTCTGTTTTGTAGCATAGTGTATTCCTGTAATTGTAATGGATGTTGTTACGTAGTTGCTGCAGAACATCCTCCATATAGCGTTGCGGATTTAGTCAGTGTTCATGTGATGTGCAGACTTGTAGGAATGTATTCTTTTAACATTGTGGAGGAAGTTTTTGTGAGTCTAGATAATGGTAACAATGCGGTTAGCATTGAGGCGACAAATTTGGTTGTTAACTGTATTTTTGGGTGTGCAAAGTTGTCATGCATTTGTGTCTATTTTATTTTGTTGTGTAAGCTACTGTTTGCTATTTGCAGAATTGGGTAAGAGGTTGAAACGGTTGTTTTAATCTTTAGCTGCCTAATTCCAACATAAGATGAATTGTGAGTGCCTCAAATGCAGCTTTATGGGTTATGTGTGTAGGATAAGAATGGGTTTCCCAAATATCCCATTTTGGTAAAAGTCAAAGTCAACTATTTGTTATTGGTTAAAACAAACACCCTCGCATATTGTCTCATTTCAGTTATTTTTTTCCCTCCTTAGCTTAAAGCTACGGTTTATATATTTTTAAATTAACACAGGATCATTAACAAAGCGGGTATTACATCTGAAGATCCGTGATTCAGGTATGTATTTTAATTAGATTAGCTTGATTTATTTTTTAATTTTTGGGAAATGGGCATGTGCTATGTTTTTTGTCTTGTAATTAGGTTTCAATCTAGAAATTGAAGGAATACTTAAATTGGAATAGTTTGAATGAATATAGTCGTATTTAAATGATCAGTTTGTAGGACAAAACATTCTTTGACTTGGAAAAGAGTGATACTCGAAGAGTTTAATATCTAGTGTCTTCCATGGCTCTAATTAATGCACGTAAGTTGACCTTTAGGATGATGCATTTGGCCACGTCCATGCTGAGCGGGCTTATTCTTGCATTTCTGATGTAACGCTAACAAACTACAAATCCTATGCCAGAACATAATTTGAATGCATGAGGGTGGTGCTACTTATTTCTAATGCGGAAAAAAGATATTAGTATTTAAGCATCATTGTCACACCCCGTCAGCGGCGGAAACACGAGAATGCGACATAATGATTCACATTGCACAAGATACAAGATCATACCATACATTGTTTGCAAAAGTTTATTTACAAAAGTTTACAATTTTCGCGGCCTTGGAAAAGTCAAACAGTTGTCCTTCAATAAATCTCATTAATGTACTCATCTTTGATTCCCAATACTTCACATTTACCTTTGTTAATGACACACCTGAAAATGATACTCAAAAACGTCAACAATAATGTTGGTGAGCTCGTAGGTTTGACTCAAAACCCAGTCGCCGTGCCAATATCTCAAACAGTTGGACAATTGTGCTATATGACAGTGAATATATGCAGAACAATCACAAACCCATGACTAAACATCCCCGCTAATCATGTACCAAGACCTAGCATCCTCGCTAGTCTGATCACCAGCGTGTACCAACGCTCTTAGGGTCGCAACCCCGAATGACATACCACACCTAAAGCCTACCAGCTGGAGCTATATTTAAGGTGAAGAACCACACAGAAAGATCACACAGCATATCGTACCAACACATATCATTCACATAGCTGTCATAAGCACATTAATTGTCCCAAAAACAAAACTACATTTCACACAATTCAGATTACAGTTCAAAACACATTTGAGTATCATTTTCCCTCAACAGAAAAGATTTAAAAAGTACGGCTATGAGAACTCACCTTAATAGATGATAATAACCGCACAAACAATCTCTACTCAACGAACCAAACAATCTCTACTCAACGAACTAAACAATCTCTACTACGCACAACGGTACCCGGCCATGACCTAACATTTATTTCGCCTCATTAATATTTTATACAAAATTGTCTTATTGTATAAGCGTTCGTCTTTACTCACACAAAATTCTCATTCTCTTTACAAAAACCCTTATCCTTATCTTAAAACTCTTATTCCCATTACAAACCTTTATTCTCGTTACAAAAGTTTTGGTATTATGGTTGTGTGGTATTTAAAGAGAACAACTCAATGCACTTGGGCTAAGTGCGACATCGATACAAAATACTCAAAACATTCCCAATCGTTAAAACGAGACAGTTGACCAAAGAATCCAAGAGAATCCGACGAGAAATAAATAGGAGTTCAAAGATCAAAATAAACGAACAAACATCTCCTCAACGTTAAAGTATATATATATATATATATATATATATATATATATATAAATATATATATATATATGTATAATAATAAAATATTATTTTATTATTTTTGTCTCTTTATCGGGCTAAACGGGGTAAGTATAAAATCTTATCGTCTTAGTACGTTCATGCTCAATCGTTTAATCTTAACATTTAACATTTATAAAAGTCGTCTTTTGTCCTTTAGTTGAATTGACTCCAAATAATCATTTCACATTATTTTCTAAGTGCGACATTTTTCAAAAAATCTCGACATGACCTGTTCGTTTGTAAAAGGTTTCCAAGGTTTTAAAACCTTAAATTTCTATACTTTTCACAATTTTTACAAAATTATGACAAAATGCCAAAAAGTCCTATTTCAAAGCATTTATCCATTTATTACTAAAATCAACCATATTAACCATTTTTCCACTTCCATAAATCTATTTATCCAACATAGTAATCCAAACTACAAAATTTTACTTATCGGGCCCGGAGGCCCAACGTTAGTCCAATAACATTTGTTAAGTCCAATATAGTTACTTTTAATTCCAATCTAAGTGCATTAATCCATTCACAAGTCCAATTTATGTTTTTTTTCCTATTAGGCCCGGAAGCCTAATGTTAGTCCATTAAGGTCTTAATATTTAGCCCGATAGTAAAATTAGTCTATAACCTTTTATATAAGTCCAAAATATAAAACGAAGCCCAATAGGTCTTAAGCCCATTAAGCCGTACCCAAAATAAGCCATAAGCCGAACCAAATAAGCTATAAACCGAATAAACCATAAGTCTAAGTATAAACCGAAATCACAATAAGCCATAAGCTTGAAATATAAGCCGAAACATAATTAAGCCAGCCACAAGCTCAAAATATAAGCTGAACTAAATAAGCCATAGGCTCGAATAAGCCATAAGTAAACCGAAACAATCAAATGGCCAAAACTCGATAAGCCGAAACCAATATAAGCCGAAGCTAAATAAGCTCGAAATTAAATAAGCTATAAGCCCATAAGCCGAAAACAATCAAATGGGCTAAGCCCAATATTCTTTTCTTCTTTTCTTTCTTTTGTCGAAACCCAACCAAGGCCCAAACATCAAATAAGCCCTAAATGAGCTTATTTTTAAGCAAAGTTTCAAAAGTAAACCCTAATAAGCATTTGACTCAAAAATAAATTTACCACCACAACCATAATATAAAAGTGTCCATTTCTTGTTCTTTCCTTTTTGTACTCGACGCAAACAAACACCCCCTTTTCAATCCGTTTTGTTTTAAGGTTTCAATTTTTATGACGATCAACTTGTACAACTAACATTTAGACACCCTAAGAATCACAAAAGTGCAACTTAAATAAAATTTAGACAACTTACAATTTAGAGGTTTGAAAAGCGAGAAGGATGCAAAACCGACTACCCAAATGTAGTTTTCTATAACTCTAGACTACCAAATATCAACCTGATAGTGTTTCTTAACCCCGTGTTCTTGCTAAATCTTCAAAAATTATGTTTCTTTGCTTTGTGGGTTGCGTCCGATTTAGAGAGAAAAAGAGAGAGGATATTTTGTTGTTATGATTTTGAAATGGAGTGTGGAATGCATGTTTGAGGCTAAGACAAAATCATATGTACCATGTAAGGACCAAAGGTGCTAAAAAATGCCTTGGTATTCCCTTTTGTCTCTTCCCAATCGGCTAGCTTCCTAGGAGGTCTCGGGATGGTTTCTTTTCGTGTCGGGTTCACGTAAAACTCAAAGATTTTGACTTTAAAATATTTTCCGAAGTTCCGTAGTATTTTTATTGATCTTAAAAATATATTTCCAATAATCTAGGTTATTTACATGATATATTTTCAAATTAAACTTCTCAAAATTCATTTTGGACATTTATTGGACGTGACGGGACCAAAATACGAGTTTACTTTAAATCAAACCAAAACCTCTTCTCAAGTTTAAAAGTTTTCTCGACTTAAACAATACATCTTATCACTTTAGACTTTGAACACAAATTTCACTTTTACAACCGATACACGTTTAACTCAAATCTCACGAAAATGCTCATTTTTTGATAACTTTTAACCCACACCTCCACAATTTACGTTCTAGACAAACGTCACTTCAAATTAAGAAATTACTTATTAAATAAGTTCGTTAAATTCACCCATGATTATTAAACCCGTTTTCAAATTAACTGTCGTACCGGTACGCGTTGCGTGACGATTCTCGCGGAACACGGGGAAAACTCCCCTGAACGCATTACAATGACAACCTAAACACCCCGATATGAGAAGATGAATCAAAAGTGATTCACTTATGGAACTCAAGACTCTCTCAACACCCGGTTAATCCGTAACCGTTTTACGCAAAATAAGTCAACCGAAGTCAACTTTTCAGCTTTCTACTAATAAAGCCGACAAAATCAAAAGACTCCGATAGGAAATTACGATATTTTATAATACATAACCTTGGAAAAGTTACCGGTTATCACAATCATCAAAATAGTACCTCGGCCTGTCAAGTTAGGTTATTGAAAGTCTTTTTGTAAACAATGTTTCAGGTGCAATTCTTGAATTCCTTGTTCTTATCTGGTATCATTAGTATTTTTAGGCCTTCAGGGTTTGTGACTCTAGACATTGCGACATACCTCTGTCCATGGCTGAACACGGGATTAGGAAAATAGAGACCAACATGATTAAGTGACTGCCCTTGGCTTTTGTTAATTGTCATTGCGTAGCAGGGTCTGATAAGGAATTACCGACGCTTCAACACAAATGGCCACTTTGATTGTGTGGACGTGAGTATGATTCTGTGTATAATCACTGTGTCCCCTACATGTGGCCCTGTTAGGATCTTGGTTGTGACAACAAATTAACCTAGATCAGTGATAATCAATCGAGTTCCATTGCATAGTCATTGGTTTGGATTAACGTTTCGCAAGAGCATTATGGGCAGTTCCTTTTTTAAGGTGAGAGCATGCGGTGGCATCCTCGGGAAATTTAATGAATTTAAGAATTCGACTGGATATAGGTCTTGTTGGTCTAGCGTATCAGTTGAGGCCTTGCAAATTTCATCTGCATTATTGTAGGTTACAGAGTCGCCTCCCAGTTTTTTAAACATATAGGCATTAATTGCATCGACGTCATTATTTCTTGGAGTTAGGATTGCTCTTTCTTTTAGATACTCATCGTCACGTTGTCTTGTGGTAAAATCAGGATAGGTTTCTTCGACAATCTACTCAATTAGGGATTCCCATGAGTTAATAAGAAAGTTTTCTGGAATCTCAATCCAGGTTGCCTCATCTTCTCCTTCTTTCATTTTCGCAGGCAAGGTGCCATCGCCCACCGCCAAAACCTATTTATTGAAATCTTGCTTTCGAGTGTCAATCTCCTCATTCTCTCATTTACTCTCATGTTGCGTGTAAGGGTGAAAACCTTGCAATATTTCCATAATTCTGATTTGTTTATGCAAGCGTGCACTACATCTGACCTCTTGCCTTTTGGAATGACCGGTAAGATTTGTCGAAAGTCACCTCCTAGCAACACTTAAATCCCACCAAAAAGCCGACTCCTTTTCTCGGGTTCCTTATATCCAAGTATATCCCTTAACATTTTGTCTAACGCTTCAAAGGCATATTTTTGAGTCATTGGGGCTTTATCCCAAATAATCAGTTGAACTTGTTGGAGTAGCTCTGCTAAGTGTGTGTTCTGTTTTATTCCATACATGTTATTTTCCATTAATTTAAGCGGTATTAAAAATCTGCTATGAGCAGTCCTCCCGCCTGGTAGGAGTAAGGAAGCAATCCCTAATTCAAATAACACCACTTATTAAATCACAATTGATTCATTCATTGGTAGAACTGTTGTAACGCAGGATGTAAGTATTATGTAATGATTAGGTATGAGTTGGGATACCTGAAGTGTAACACCCCCAAAATGGGTCGCAGCAAAAATATGTCTGGGGGTGTTACTTCAATACAATATCACAAGATATGAGAGAACGACCTTTAAATGAGTCGCTTGAAAAGTAATCTCGTTGATTTAATTGAAATTGAACTTGTTATAACATTTGTCCCAGAGTTGCATCAAAATGAAAGACTGAAAATAATACAATGAGATTTGATTGTTTGAATGTATGAAGAAATTCATGAATGTAATCTTGTAAAATTTAGACTTCAATGCACATCAGTTATGTCAACCATCCTATTCACCTGAGAAATACATGCTTACAAATGTCAACATAAAGTTGGTGAGTTCATAGGTTTATGTAAATATAAATGTAAGACCAAAAGTGTATAGTGTCTACTGCTTCACCACAATATCGTGAAAAATGTTTAGTGACATTCAATAAAAGTAGTGTGAACCACAAGATTTGAAAATGTATGACTATTGTAACACATACAATATCACAAAAGTAATTACGACTGCACTAAGCTCATGACACTGACACTACGACTTGTATGTGTGCAATTTAATGCAATTGATAGCCCCGCGTAGATGTCAACCCGTAACATCTAAATCCGACATTATATACGTCCGTTAGTTCGGTTCGCCAAAACTAGTGAGAGCTACTCACCGGAACGGGGATGTCAATCCCAAATAGATCTATTAATAACACACACTCTTACACAAAGTAATTAATAGTTCATGATAGTGGGAATAGTGAGTTATCGCTACTTAGGCATGCTACGTAATCGCTGTAAGAATTGAAAAGTATTGTACTTGTGTCCAATTGTAAAATGAGCAATGTATCTCGCATCGAGATTTGTAAACGAGTTTGAAATAAATCCTGTAAACGAGTTATGAAAACGAGTATGTAAACGAGTTTGTAAATACGCTATGAAAACAAGTATGTAAACGAGTTTGTAAATACGCATGTATTCTCCCCCAAAAGAGTTAAAAAAAAGTAAAATATGGGCCATGAAACTCACCTCAAGTGAAAGTATCGAATGTAGTAACAATCAATCAAAGAATGACGTCACAAATACCCGGAATGCAACCTAATTAATTATGGGTCCCAAAAGTATAATGTACTTGAAATAATTACAACAATGTATTTTATAAAGTTATATCACCATCTAATAGTTTTTGTTTAGTTTATATGTCGAAACAATGTTTATGTTACGTTCGTCATTTAATGTCTATGTATATGTACTTGTAAAATATTACCTTTGTCTGATAAATAATTATTGTCGATAACGTTTGGTTTAATATTTTTATTATTTTTGTAACGGCACTTTATATGTAGTTTAATTAGTTTATAAAATAATATCTATAAAGTTTAAAACATGTATAAACATTATATAAGTAATACTATATTATTTGTACGATTTTTATAGTCCAAACGGATCCGAAAACACTCGTAAATGCTATTTTTTTCCAACAACAAAAACATTTTTATAAAAGTGTGCAGGAAATTTTATATAAAAGTTATCTACTTTCTATGAAGATTTACTCATTTTAACACACTTTTAGACCTCGAAACTCGCATTCATATAGTAAAACATAATTCCGAACAATTTTACAGTTTTATACTTAGGCTGATTCGGACCCGAAATCCCTCAAATCACAGTTTTAAAATATGATTAGTAGGTATTTATAACAAAAGCTGTCAAAATAGTTTTTGTGTCGGTAAACTTCTAAAATTCATATCTTCTTCGTTTTAAGTCTGTTTTTTTGAGTTCTTTATATGTACGAAATCGTCTTAAGACGTACTATCATATTATTAAGGTTTTATGTTTCCTCGAAAATCGTGTCAAAACAGTAAATTCCAACTGTTTATATAATTATATAAATATGTTTTACTTTGTGACTTTTACCATGTTTTTATTATTACAAGTCTACTAGTTTTTCCCATTACAACTTCATTTATATCACCAAAGTCCACTAATTTATATCCATCCATATCACTTCCATTTTATAAATAAAATGTCAAGAACAATTATTTATTTATAAAACTATATAAACAATTAATTTAACAACTAGTTAAATAAATTATCTAACTATGTAACATGTCAAAATAAATATTTTTTCATATTCTAACATATTTGTAAATCCTTTTTAACATGTGTATGTATTTACTTGTTTGTGTTTAAGTCTTGATTTTCTTGTAAACTTTATAAATTATAAACTAAGTGGTGATTTAACTAAATAATCAAGATGTATATAAACATGTAAATGAAATGAAAGTGTGGAGTTTTTATGTGAACCTTGAGTGAATGAGAAAGATGATGAACACAACTATACTCTAATTCAAACCCTTATGTTTGATTCTAACCTAAACCCACTTGAATACTTGTAGAAATCAAAACCCAATTTCTTGCTTGGTGTTGTGGTGTTGCGGGATATAAAGAGAAGAAAGAAGAGATTTTTGGTGTTTGATTTTCTTTGTGAGGATTGCTAAAAGTTAAACTATTTTATTACCAATCAAGGCATGATTTTCTTATTATAATAATGCTTAGGGACAAAGTAGGAATAGACAAGTGAGGAAGAGGGATGTTGGGCGTGGGATTGTAAGCTAAAAAGAGGGAAAAGTGAGTCTTGCTTGTAAGTTGGTATTATCCCTTGGTTTGTATGTTTAAAGTGTGTTTAATTCAAAAACTAAAGAAATCTATTATTGCTTATAAAGAGGGGCCGGTCATAATAGGGTTTCTAGGAGAAATTTTATAATTTTTTTTGTGTATTTGGGTATAATTTGGGTATTTGTTGAAGTATAAAAAGGTGATGGTGTGTCAATGCATGCATAAATGCAAAATATTATGAAATGTAAACGTTTTACGCAACGTATAAAAATAAAATGTGAAAAGTTATAAATTATCTTCGTAAAAATAATATAACACTTATTTGACGCAAACTTTTATTTATTTAATCTCGGTTGACGTTGATTGTTGATTTTTAGCTTACGCGATTTAACTTAACGATTGAAATTAAAAGTAAACACGTAAAAGTTTAAATAAATAATTGAGAGTTTATTGTCGTAAAATGACCTGAAAATGTGAATTGTTACATGAAGATGCAACTGCAAGTACAATCATCTTTTTCGAGCGCAACCTTGAAATTATAGTTTTGTAGAGAAATGTCTTGCCTGTTCCGCCAGGCCCATAAACAAAGGAAAATTGTCCTTTTTGGTTATGCAAAGAGTGAATAACCTCTTCGTAGATTAGACGTTGTTCTGGATTTAACAACGAATGAAGACGTTGGTGTTCAAGCTGACTTTATTTCATATCAAAGGCCAGGGCTTCTCTGATCAAGCGATTGTTCATGTTTGTTACCAACTTTGGGTCAGGCCACGGAAGGTCATGGAAATCTAAGATATCCCACTTCTGTTTAACAATTCTTGGATTTCCAACATGCAATAGTTTTGAATTTGTACCTCGCTGAGCTGCAATTTTGGGTACCTAAAAGGCTTTGTTTTTTATGTAGAATATCCTCTGACAACACTTCCCAATTTTTGTTCCACAATTACAGTGGTTTGCTCACCTCACAAAAAATCAAAATTGTGACAAATATGTCTCGAAGTTGTGGGCCTAATGCCCAAAAACTTGCCTCGGCTATAGCGTGTGTCCATTCTTTGTCATCATTAACCAGTCTATGCAAAGCATGTTTCTTTGAATGTCGAATAAGAGCGTTTATTAACTTTCGTGAGTTAAATGTTTGGGACCCTCTGACTACATTCAATAACATTCGGAGATAGTATCTTTCCCTTAATGCTGGGCTTGAATAAACAATCCTACCAATACATTTTTGTTTTTTCTTAGGTTCCTAACGTTTTTGCTGCTCATGCCATACATAATGTTTAGGTATTTCAGCATAAGTAAGGGTCCTAGCTGCCGGATCCCGCTTGTTTAACTCAAACCAATTAGTAAACATTGTTATGTTGATTCCCTCCCTTTCAAGCAAAGCAAGCAAATTTGTCGAGTCACGCAAAGTCGTCGCATTTTGATTTGGCAAGTGGAAGTTTAGTTTCATGACCGATGGGTAGGAGTAGTGGATGTCAAACGAAAATAGCCGCCACACTACTTCACATGGAGCTAAATATCGACAATTCAAGTAATTCTTGATTTCATCTACCTCGGTGACTGTATTTGTCGCCACATGATCACCACTTCTTATGTTTTCTTGTATTACAATGGTTGCTCTATCTGGACCTTTATTTAAGTACTTGAATAAGTACTTAATTGCCTTTGATCGATTGCACCATTCAACGTTAATGTGTGCCTTGTAACACCCTCAAATCTGAGCACGCAGCGGAATGTTTGAATATCCGAGGGCGTTACATTATTGGATCAATAGCACAAGCAAGATCTTGAGAACGACTACTAAACGTTCATTTGAAAAAGATGCCCGCAAATTGGATTAACAAAATCTTGTTGTTACTTAACCCATGGGCTTCAAATTGTTCAAGATATAAATGAAGAACTGGTTTTTAACAATTGTCCCCAAAATGTCTAAAAACCCCAAATCTTAAGTGTTGACTCATCAATTATTGACTTCCAATGTATCATGCACCTTGTGCTTAATGACCTGAAAGCACCATGCTTAAAACGTTCAACATAAAGTTTGTGAATTCATAGGTTTATGTGAAACAATGGAGACCGCAAGATTTTCAAGTGTATGATTAAGCAACAAATGCAAACATCATAAAAAGTAATTACGTTTTCCTAAGCTCATGACACTGAAGCTCGACATATATGAATGCAAATATATATTTGCCAACAGGTGTCCGTGAATGATGTGCTAACCCCGCAACATCCCAAATTCGACATGGTATGCGTTCGTTCCCAGTGATAGCTAGTCACCCGAACGGGGATTGTCAATCCCTAATAGATCTATCCATAACATTCGCGCCCACACAATGTAATTCCCAATCACATCTATGCAATTAACAGTTCATGATCATGGACATAATGGGTTATGGTAACTTAGGCAAACACGTAATCATGGTATAAAATGTACACTTGCGTCCAATTTGTAAAACAAGCATGTTCTCACCCCAAGGATGTAAATCATTTAAATAATTGTAAAACATGGGGCTATGAACTCACCTTAGAAGGTAGTCCTCTGATTGATATTATATATCCAAGCAGGTAGTGAATCACACCGTCAATTACCTAAGTAAATACGGTCAAGTCTTAGTCTACATATTTAGGCTAACGACTCAATGTATAAACTATAACAATTTCTAGTTTATATATACTGTTATCACTTGTGTGGTGGTGTACACGTTTATTGTATTCGTTTTCCTCGTTTGCTCTTGGGAAGGTGTACGACTATATACTTTTAAGTTTACAAGGTGTTTAAGTATTAATAATAAATACACCTATTTATCATTCGCGTGACTTTAGTTATATAAGTATCCGTATTATAACACAACTAGTCCGATACCATAAGTGTTTATTTAAATCACTTAATTATATAAAATACCCTTAGGTTTTCATTATTGGCAAAAACAGTCCTTATAGTTAAAAATAGAATATTTACCGTTTACACCCCTGAGTTTCCGTATTGATACGTTTAGTCCCTCTATTTTACAAAAAATACATTTTAGGTTCTTATGAGTTCCAAGTAGTCCTTTAGTTCAGGAATGTCAAAAACAGTATTGTTAATACACTAGCAGTATTAACAATATGCTAGCAGTACTAACTCTGCTAGCAGTACTAACTTCTGCTAGCAGTACTAACCCTGCTAGCAGTACTAACTTCTGCTAACAGTACTAACTTCTTAAGCCTGACAGTATTAACTTCTAATTTAGCTCGAAGGCATACAACCCTTAAGGAGGTTACAAATTCGTAGAGTTTGTTCGAGCTCGTGTTAGACACAAGAAAGTTTAGGATTGTCAAAAACAGTATTATTAATACTCTTGCAGTATTAACAATATGCTAGCAGTACTAACTCTGCTAGCAGTACTAACTTCTGCTAGCAGTACTAACTTCTTAAGCCTGGCAGTATTAACTTCTAATTTAGCTCGTATCATACAACCCATTAGTGAGTTACAAATTCGTTAGAGTTTGTTTGAGCTCGTGTTGGACACAAGAAAGTTCAGGATTGTCAAAAACAGTATTATTAATACACTAGCAGTATTAACAATATGCTAGCAGTACTAACTCTGCTAGCAGTACTAACTTCTGCTAGCAGTACTAACTCTGCTAGCAGTACTAACTTCTGCTAACTTATTTTGACATATCCCAAACAACCTTAGTTCGCATATACTATTGTGTACACATCCTTTATTGAGCAAAACGAGTTGTTAAGTATTATAATACGTGACATGAAAGTGTTTCCGTTTCCAAATGAGTTATCAAACCTCTCGCGTGTGCATGTCATAATTTAACATTCATGCTTATACACAAGATCTTGTTACGTGCCTTATGGCTTTTGGTTCACCACACAAGTCTACATATGTTGTATATTATAGGACGTGGACATGGGTTATGTCATGCTAGGCACGACACATGTTTAGCTTGTTAACACATAATAACCGTGCCTTATGACACATGAAGCAAACATGAAACTTGAATATGAACGTAGGCTAGAACACTTACAAGGGTCCTAGCTTCTTGAATGTGTGTGTATGCGAGCAATGTGGCAACCCACGTGTGTAAAGCACGATCAATAACCAAACCCTAATCTTCAAAGCTTTGTAAATACCCAACCCTAGCTTGTGTAAACCATTTTATAAACTTGTATGACGACTAGAACTGTTTGTGGGTTCGAATGAAATCAAGGAGAGTGTTTGCTTGCGTTTGATGACCCGAACACTAGACCCAATTATGTGTTTTCTTATTTAAGTGTGTGTATGTTGTAAGAGTGTCAAATGGTAAGATATGAGTGTGTATTTATAGGCAAAGAACTAGTTAACTTTCCTAGTTCCTTAAACAAACTAAAACCGTGCCCTAGGAAGTGGTTTAGGGGTTTTCTAGTTAGTCATACATTATTTCTTGCTAAACCACTTAAGTACAAGCTTTTATTAGTTAGTTGATGTATAAGATTTACTTAGCTAGTGAAATCTTTAGGTTTTGTATGTTCTTGCTTGGTTAACCGCGGCTAAGGAGGGGTCAAGGGCAAGCATTGGTTATTATCCATTGTATATTTAGCTAGTAAGAGACATTAAGCACTATCCTTAATTAGTTTGAGGATGTACTAGTACTTTAGGATTATTAGGAAGATTTCCTAATTGTTTTGGACCCCTAACCAGCCCCTAGTGGGTCATAGGCACAAAATTGATAAATTTTTGTGTTGAGGTTATAAAAGTGGGTATTGGTTTGAGTCTAGGTGAGTCTAGGTATTTTCGGGGTGTGTCCAAATGTATTTTATTGCGAAACGTAACCCTTTTACGTGACCAATAAAAATAAAATACGCAAAGTGCATAATTATCTTCTTAATAATTATTTCTTACTTGGTTGATGTAATCCTTAATTTATTTGATGACTGTTTACATTCATTGATTATTTTTAGTCTACGCGATTTAGCTTAAAAGTAAATATTAAAAGTAAACGCGTATCGGATTAAAATAAATAGTGATCATTAATAGAGTCGTACAATGACACGAAAATGAGAAATGTTACATGCCTGATATTTGAGGAGAAGGTAGCGGTTGTGAGGGACCATGTATTTGTTGTCGTACTTGAATTTACCTTTTATTGCTGACGCTTTAGTATTCCTTCTACGATAAATAGGATAGCCGTCTGCATCAATTATTGTTTCCGCATTGAATGCCTTAGGAAAATGTTTTGAACATTTATCTTCTATGTTGCATGGATGGCATCCTTAGCGCAAGGTCCATGTAACATAAACTCAGTAACTACTTCGTACCCGTCTGGATCTTCTTCCTGAAATGGTAGTTCTGCTGAGATTATGTCATCTATTTGAGCAGGGGTCTTACACTTGCAGTGTTCTTCCAGCCACAGAGAATATGTGCGTGGGGGAGGCCACGTTTTTGGAATTCTATCACATACACAACTGCCAGCACATCAAAATTAGAAGTTAGGATTTTAAATGATTGGGAAAATATACATGTTGGATTTATAGTCTATTGTATGTAACCTGCATGACACTCGCCGAAAATTTTATTTTTCGTGAAATCTTCTAACAATTCCGTTATTTGTGTTTAAAAATGCGGGCTCCTATTTCTGCCGATCGTGTGCTTTTTGGCCAGGCACATAAGACATCATTTAAGCTATTTCAGGCCTCTTTGGGTTGGAAGTGAAAGTTATAAAGAGGTCCGGAATCCCATATGTGTTGGGTATTTTCTTAGTCCATGAGGATTAAGAGCCCAACACATTGGGGCCCATCTTGGGTCCATTTAGTCCTTATTTAGGACATCCTTATGCTCATTATAAAGTGTGAAAAACAAGAGAGAAGAAAAAAAAAGAAAAAAAGGAAGAAGATTTTCGGAGTTCTTATCACCCAAAACCCAGCAGCAGTGTTTCGTCGATCCCCGGAGTTTGCACCGTCGGATCGTCATGATTTTTAGACTGAAGCTTCCTTGCATATAAAGGAAGGTTTTGACCGTTGGGATCTTGATTTTGAGGCCTGAAAGTTCTGTTTCTTACCCGGGCAGATTGCAAGTTGTTTGGTGATATTCTTCCTTTCTTGTTCTTTGTTTGTTGCCATATATCTTGATATTGATTCCAAGATTATGATGATTGTTGTATGCCTCTAGTGTTATCTAGAGAAGACTTTGTGTACCTCTCTTGCTTGATAGTGGATTTAAGCGGCACTAGGTGTCCCGTGGTTTTTACCCACTTTGGGGTTTTCCACGCTAAAAGCTTGGTGTTCTTGGTGTGTGTTTGATTATCTTTAATACCTGCTGATTTGATATTGTTTGGGGGCTGGTTAGAGTTGCTTTTAGTTTGCCTTATTTGTTTACTTCCTCATAGGTTAAGTGCTGTCAAACGAAGGTTTTGCTTCCGCATTTGTGTTTATACCGTTGTGACCCATTGCACTTTACCCGTCAAATTGGTATCAGAGCTGTAGGCTCTTGGTTGGGGACTTACCTGTTTGAACGATGGAAGCTAATACAAGTAGGATGGTTAATTTGAATGGTTCTAATTATCATGTTTGGAAAGGGAAGATGGAAGATCTCCTTTATGTGAAAGACTACTACTTGCCTGTTTTTAGTACTGAGAAACCTGAGAACAAAACAGATGCAGAATGGACTATTTTGCATAGACAGGTTTGTGGTTATATTAGGCAGTGGGTTGATAATAATGTTTTGAACCATATTTGTGAGGAGACGCATGCTCGTACTCTTTGGAACAAACTTGAACAGTTATATGCTCGAAAAACTGGAAACAACAAGTTGTTCTTAATCAAGCAAATGATGAGATTAAAGTATACTGATGGGTCCCCTGTTACCGATCACTTAAATGTGTTTCAGGGTATTATAAATCAGCTTGCAGGTATGGGTATCAAGTTTGAAGATGAGATTCAAGGCTTGTGGCTTCTTGGTACTTTACCGGATACTTGGGAAACTTTTAGGACATCCTTGTCCAACTCTGCACCAGATGGTGTTATCACCATGGAATTGGCTAAAGGTAGTATTTTGAATGAAGAGATGAGAAGAAAGTCACAAGGTTCCTCTTCACATTCAGATGTCTTGGTCACAGAAAGGCAGGGGAGAAGTAAAAGTAGAGGCCCGAGTAACAGAGGTAATCATCGTAGCAGTTCTAGCAAAGGAAAATTTGCTGATGTTGAATGTTATCACTGCCACAAGAAAGGACACACAATGAAGTTCTGCAGACAGTTGAAAAAGGAGAACAAGAAGAAAAACTACAATAATCAGAAGAACAAGCACAAGAAAGATGATGATGGTGATGACAGTACTGAAGTAAATACCACCACAGATGAGTTCTTTGTTTGTTCAGATTATGATATGGTTAACCTTGCTCATGATGATTCGAGTTGGATTCTTGATAGTGGTGCTACGTGTCATGTTGCAACACGAAAAGAATATTTTTCATCTTACACACCAGGTGATTTCGGTGTTGTTAGGATGGGTAATACTGGGCTATCTAGGATTGCTGGTATTGGAGATATTTGTTTGAAGTTTGACACAGGGATGGAATTGGTTTTGCATAATGTGAAACATGTCCCGGATATGAGACTCAATATTATCTCAACAGGTCTTCTTGATGAAGATGGTTACCACAACAGTTCTGGTAATGGCTTGTGGAAAGTGACTCTCGGATCATTGATTGTTGCAAGAGGGAAAAGGGAATCCAAGTTATACATGACACATCCGAAGATCTCCAAGAGCATTGTCAATGCTATAGACAATGATGATATGACCGAGTTATGGCATAAGAGACTTGGTCACATGAGTGAAAAAGGGATGTCTATTCTTTCTAAGAAGAATGTGTTATCCGGTGTGCATGATATTAACCTGAAGAAGTGCTCTCACTGTTTGGCAGGAAAGCAGACTAGACGTGCTTTTAAGAGTCGTCCTTCTTTTAGGACGGAGAACATACTTGATCTGGTACATTCCGATGTTTGTGGTCCCATGAAGACTAAGACACTTGGTGGGTGTTCGTATTTTGTCACTTTCATCGATGATCATTCAAGGAAGGTTTGGGTATACACCTTGAAGACTAAAGATCAAGTATTGGATGTGTTTAAGCAGTTTCATGCTTTAGTTGAGAGGCAGACAGGGAAGAAACTTAAATGTATTCGAAGTGATAATGGAGGTGAATACATTGGCCCCTTTGACGCGTATTGTAGAGAGCATGGAATTCAGCATCAAAAGACTCCACCGAAGACACCGCAATTGAATGGCTTGGCAGAGCGGATGAATAGAACCTTGGTTGAGAGAGTCAGATGTTTGCTTTCACATGCAGGGTTGCCTGCTTCTTTTTGGGGTGAGGCTTTGAATACGGCGGTACATGTTATTAATTTAACCCCTTGTGTTCCTTTGCGTTTTGATGTTCCTGACAGGGTTTGGAGCGGCAAAGATGTTTCATACCATCATTTACGAGTCTTTGGATGTAAGGCATCTGTGCATATTCCCAAAGATGAAAGATCAAAGCTTGATGTGAAGAATAAGCCATGTGTGTTCCTCGGGTATGGTCAAGATGAACTTGGGTACAGGTTGTATGACCCAGTACAAAAGAAACTTGTTCGCAGCCGAGATGTAGAGTTTGACGAAGATCAAACTTTGAAAGATGTTGAGAAGACTGAGAAGGAGACAATTCCTCAACATAATGATGATCCTATTGACTTAGATCCGGTTCCTCCAAAACATTTTGATGCACAGTTTGGAGATGATATTCAGAATGATGAAGAACAAAATGATGAAGAACATGGTGCTGATGATGTTGATGCTCAAGAGCAACCAAACCTAGATGAAGACGTTCATCCTGAGTTGCCAGTGCCTATGCCACCATTTGTTCCACTTAGGCGGTCCACTAGAGATCATCATCCTTCCACACGCTATTCTGCAAATGAGTATGTTTTACTCACTGATGGGGGAGAGCCCGAGTGTTATGCAGAAGCTATGGAAGATGAACACAAGAAAGAATGGTTTGATGCCATGCAAGATGAGATGAAATCCTTGTATGAGAACAATACCTTTGAGTTGACGAAGTTGCCTAAGGGCAAGAGAGCTTTGAAAAACAAATGGGTTTACAAATTGAAGACTGAAGAGTATACTCCTAGACCGAGGTACAAGGCCAGATTGGTGGTTAAAGGTTTCAGTCAGAAGAAAGGTATTGATTTTGATGAGATTTTCTCTCCAGTCGTGAAGATGGGATCTATTCGAGTTGTTCTTGGTTTGGCGGCTAGCCTCGATCTTGAGGTGGAGCAAATGGATGTCAAGACAGCTTTCCTTCATGGTGATCTGGATAAAGAAATCTATATGGAACAACCTGAAGGGTTTCAGGTTAAGGGGAAGGAAGACTACGTGTGTAGACTTCAGAAGAGTTTGTATGGGTTGAAGCAAGCACCGAGACAGTGGTACAAGAAGTTTGAGTCGGTTATAGGGAAGCAAGGCTTCCGAAAGACTTTTTCTGATCATTGTGTTTTCTTTCAGAGGTTTGGTGATGATGACTTCATCATCTTATTGCTATATGTTGATGATATGCTGATTGTTGGCAAGAACATTGGAAGAATTGCCCAATTGAAGCAAGATTTGAGCAAATCCTTTGCTATGAAAGACTTGGGGCCAGCAAAACAAATCCTTGGCATTCGGATTTTCCGCGATAGAGGTGCCAAGAAGTTGCATATATCACAAGAGCAATACATTGAGAAGGTGCTGCGCAGGTTCAACATGGATAAAGCTAAAGTGGTTAGTTCCCCTCTAACTCCCAACTTTAAGCTTACTGATAAGGATTGTCCTTCTTCTAAGAAGAATATTGAAAAGATGGATAGAGTTCCATATGCCTCAGCGGTTGATAGCTTGTAGCTTAATGTTGCTATGGGTGTCAAGGCGGATTTAGCTCATGCCGGTTGATGTTGTCAGTCCGGTTCCTGTCAAATCCTGTAAGAAGCATTGGGAAGCTGTTAAAATTGATATTTCGATATCTGCGAGGTACTTCCAATTGGGTATCAATTGGAAATGGGAAACCCATGCTTGTTGGTTACACATGACTCAGATTTGGTGCGAATTTAAGGACGCTAAAATGAAGTCTACTTATGGATATTTGATGACCTTGCTGGGGGAGCTTAATTTCATGGCAATCAAGAATATTGAAAAAGTGTGTGGCTTTGTCTACAACAGTGGCTGAGTTTGTGGCAGCATCGAAAGCGTGCAAAGAATACTATTTGTGGTTTGTGAGGTTTTTGCAAGAACTTGGTTTCAAGCAAACAACGTTATGCGATTCCTTGTGACAATCAAACGTTACTATTCACCTTGATAAGATTTCGTTGTCTTCATAAAAGAAACTAAAACATACTGGATATCGGTATCTTTGAATTAGAGGATGCCATTGAAGATGTATGTTTGAACTTAATAAAGATCATCGGATGATATTGCTTCTGTATGTTGACGGAAGGCTGTTAGCAAGAGGAAAGTTTAAAGATCTATTGGCAATTCGCAGGGATGGCGAACTCATCTCATAGACAGGAAAATGGGGGAGATTTTCTGTTGGGTATTTTCTTAGTCCATGAGGATTAAGAGCCCAACACATTGGGGCCCATCTTGGGTCCATTTAGTCCTTATTTAGGGCATCCTTATGCTCATTATAAAGTGTGAAAAACAAGAGAGAAGAAAGTAAGAAAAAGAAAAAAAAGAAGAAGATTTCGTGAGTTCTTATCCCCAAAAACCCCAGACAGTAGTGTTTCAATCGATCCCCGGAGTTTGCACCGTCGGATCGTCACGATTTTTGGACTGAAGCTTCCTTGCATATAAAGGAAGGTTTTGACCGTTGGGATCTTGATTTTGAGGCCTGGAAGTTCTGTTTCTTACCCGGGTAGATTGCAAGTTGTTTGGTGATATTCTTCCTTTCTTGTTCTTTGTTTGTTGCCATATATCTTGATATTGATTCCAAGATTATGATGATTGTTGTATGCCTCTAGTGGTATCTAGAGAAGATTTGGTGTACCTTCTCTTGCTTGATAGTGGATTTAAGCGGCACTAGGTGTCCCGTGGTTTTTACCCACTTTGGGGTTTTCCACGCTAAAAGCTTGGTGTTCTTGGTGTGTGTTTGATTATCTTTAATACCTGCTGATTGGGTTGATTTGATATTGTTTGGGGGCTGGTTAGAGTTGCTTTTAGTTTGCATTATTTGTTTATTTCCTCATAGGTTCATACGGGTTTGGGTAAGTGTTGTCAAACGAAGGTTTTGCTTCCGCATTTGTGTTTATACCGTTGTGACCCATTGCACTTTACCCGTCAACAATCAACTATAACAAATTAGGTTGCAGATAATACTGCGTGGAAATCATGGTTCTGACCTTTGGATGGATTCCAATGACATCCAGCCACGTTGTTAACTTTTTTTTTTGGTAATCATGGTTCTGACCTTTGGCCGACTAATCCATGAGATTTTAGTCCACCGTCGCACAGACTCAAAACGAGTAAAGCCCTCCCTTTTTCAGGGGATTGGCGTAACCACTTAGAGTTGTTTGCACCTATCAAGAATTAAACTTGAGACATCTAATAGTTACAAGCTCTTTACCACTAGGCCACCCATAAGTGGCTACCTTGTTAAGTTCTTGCTCTCCATAGAGCTATCAGGGTAAACCGGAGAGGGCCCTTGTAACATCCCGATTTTTTCAAAAAATAATAGTGAAATTATCTATTTTTCTATTGGATACGTCAAGTATTTTAGTGTAATACATAAAAAGTCCCACTTTAACGGAGTTAACATATATAGTTAGTTGGGACTTAATATGAAATAAAAGATAACTAGCTTGGATATGTATTGCAAGACATTCTCCTATGAGAGGTTATATGTGACAAGTTGCCAAACTTGGGAAAAATGACTAAAATGCCTTTGGGGCTTAGTTATAACAAAGTACAGGGATTTACTACGTATCAAAAGAATCAGAGGAGGTGGACATGGTGATTTCTTAAATTCATATAAAGATTAACAAAGGTTATCATCCAAACAAGAATTGTGGAGCTTCAAGGACTTTGTGGATCATCCCTAAATTTCAAGTAAGTGTCTAATTGTATGTCTAATCATGATTTCAAGCT
>BQNB010009454.1:0-86750 GCA_026074375.1 Tanacetum coccineum | reverse complement strand
TGGCATTTTAAGTCCGTTTTTGGTTATTTTAGCTCGTTTTTAAAGGTAAAAGGTATGTGTAATTAAGCACATACCACCCGTTCACGTTTTTAGTGTTTTTAAGCCCTAATTTCTTTCAGTTTTGGTCTAGTTTTCTTAGTTATTATCTTTTAGTTAATTAGGACTTATAAATGCCAAAAAGATCACTTTAGGACTTAATTTTGATAATTTAGGTTTTTAGGTCACGATTTAAGATTCCCGGTTTGCGTTTTTAGTTAAATTAGTTTTGCCTTAATTGTTTTTAAGTGTTTGCCTTAATTTTTCCTTAGTTTTAGATAACCAATCAAAATCTTTGTTCCATTCAAGCATCTATTATCAAAACGACTCTCGACTTTCAATTGCATTCCTTGGGGATACGACCCGGGTATCATACTTTCCGGTTTACTACAATTTGAGATATTTTTTGATTTCTTATCCTTATATTTATATATTTTTAAGTTATTCTATATTTTTATATATTTATATAATATATTATATATATATTGAAATATATAATATATATATATATATATATCTTGATATATATATATATATATATCTATTTAAAAAATGGAGTTGATCAGGTTTGTCAATCATCATCACAATATTACTTCTACTCCATAGATCCTCCCCATAATGCTTTCATTTTTACCGCACAATCTATATTGTTGCACCATTCTTCTTGAGTATTCACTTGCACTGTTGTTGCCCCACCCAAAGATTCGTCGTTGACGAGCTATTCTTATCCGAACCCGGGGAGGGCACTTCCTATTGGTCAACTTTATCGTCCTCATCCTGGTGGGCCATGTAGGGCATTGACCACAAGGAAGTCGGTTTGACCTTTACCTTCTCATCGTTTAGCATTGAGGTACACATCAAATCACTTGGATCATTTTACTTTTGGATCATCATCGAGTCATTCATCATCAGATCATTCATCATCTGGGTATTCTATTACGGGTCATTCCTTATCCGAACATACACCACCAGACACCAAGACTTCATGAAGTGTCAACCACTCAACTTCAAGGGAACGGAAGGAGTTGTCGGGTTGACAAGGTGGTTCAAGAAGATGGAAACAGTGTTCCATATCAGCAATTGTCCAGAGTAATACCAAGTTAAGTATGCTACTTGTACCTTGTTAAACAGTGCTCTAACTTGGTGGAACTTACATAAGAGAACCGTTGGAACTGATGCTGCATTCGCCATGTCATGGAGAGATCTCATGAAGTTAATGGATGATGTGTACTGCCCAAGAAATGAAATTTAAAAGATGGAATCTGAACTGTGGAACCTGGCCGTGAAAAATAATGATTTGACTGCTTATACTCAGAGATTTCAAGAATTGACTATGGTGTGCACCAAAATGGTTCCTGAGGAAGAAGACCAAGTTGAGAGATATATTGGAGGTCTCCTGGATAATATCCAAGGTAATGTGATTGATGTAGAACCTACGAGACTTCAAGATGTTTTTCGGATTGCCAACAACTTAATGGACCAAAAGTTGTAGGATAATGTTGTGAAAAATGCTGAAAAACCAAAAGAAGTTGAGTCAATAAGAGACAACCGTGGACAGCAGCCACCATTCAAAAGACCAAATGTTGGAGGTCAGAATCTGGTAAGAGCCTATATGGCTAGCAACAATGAGAGAAAACCGTATAATGGACTGTTGCCTCTCTGCAACAAGTGTAAGCTTCATCATGAAGGGCCATGCACTATGAGATGTTGGAAGTGTAACAAGGTTAGGCATTTGACCTGGGATTGTAATGTCACAAATTCCACTACTTCTACTCAGATGGGCCAAGTAGTGAATCAGAGGGTTGTAACCTATTTTGAGTGTTGAAGGCAAGGACACTACAGGAGTGATTGCCCAAAGCTGAAAGATCAAAACCGTGGAAACAAAGATGGAAACAAGAAAGGGATTGGTGAAGCAAGAGGAAAAGCATATGTGATGGGTGGAGGAGACGCTAACCCCTATTTAAATGTCGTCAAGGGTACATTTCTTCTCAACAACCATTATGCTTTTGTATTATTTGATTCGGGTGCCGATCGAAGTTTCGTGTCGACTACTTTTAGTACTTTGCTTGATGTAACCCCCGATACTTTAGACGTTAGCTATGCTGTCGAATTAGACGATGGGAGAATTTCTAAAACTAATACTGTACTTAGAGGCTGTACGTTAGGATTACTAGGTCACCTATTTAATATTAACCTAATGCCAGTAGAACTTGGTAGTTTTGACGTCATCATCCGCATGGATTGGTTAGCGAACCATCATGCGGTGATCGTTTGTGATGAGAAGATCGTGTGGATTCCCTATGGAGATCAAGTTTTGATAGTTCAAGGTGATAGAGGCGACAAAGGAAAGAAGTCAAAGTTGAGCATTATATCGTGCACTAAGACTCATAAGTATATTAAGAAAGGTTGCCTGATTTTTCTGGCACAAATTACGAAGAAGGAAACCGAAGACAAGTCAGAGGAGAAGCGACTTGAGGACGTGCCTATCGTACGAGACTTTCCGAAGGTCTTTCAAAAAGACTTTCCTGGATTACCACCAACGCGACAAGTTGAATTTCAAATTGACTTGGTCCCTGGTGCTGCACCCGTGGCACGCGCCTCGTATAGTTTAGCACCGTCAGAACTGCAAGGACTGTCTACTCAACTACAAGAACTTTCTGACAAGGGATTTATAAGACCGAGTTCCTCACCTTGGGGAGCCCCGGTCTTGTTTGTCAAAAAAAAAGATGGATCTTTTTGGATGTGTATTGACTACCGCAAGCTGAACAAGCTGACTGTGAAGAATCGATATCCACTCTCGAGAATCGATGACTTATTTGATCAGTTGCAAGGGTCAAGAGTCTAGTCTAAGATCATCCCGAGATCTGGTTATCACCAACTTAGAGTTCAGGAGGAAGACATTCTAAAGACATCGTTTAGAATACGCTATGGTCACTATGAGTTTCAAGTGATGCTGTTTGGACTGACCAACGCACCGACGGTATTCATGGATCTGATGAATTGGGTGTGCAAACCATACTTAGATAAATCCGTGATCGTTTTTATTGATGACATCTTGATCTACTCCAAGAGCAAGGAAGAACATGCAGAACATCTTAAGTTAATTTTGGAGTTGCTTAAGAAGGAAGAATTGTAAGTCAAGTTTTCGAAATGCGATTTTTGGCTGTCAAGGGTAAAATTTCATGGACACGTGATTGATAGTGAAGGCATTCACGTAGACCCAGCTAAGATTGAGTCCTTCAACAATTGGGCATCGCCCAAGGCTCCGACAAAAATTCATCAATTTCTAGGTCTTGCCGGCTATTACCGATGATTTATCGAAGGTTTCTCGAAGATTGCCAAACCTATAATGAAATTGACTCGAGAGAACGTGAAGTTTGATTGAAGTGAAAAGGCAGAAGCTGCATTTCAACTGTTGAAGCAGAAACTGTGTAGTGCACCAATCTTGGCTTTACCCGAAGGTAGTGAAAACTTCGTGGTTTACTGTGATGCTTCTCGTAAAGGATTGGGCGCAGTTTTGATGCAAAGGGAGAAAGTCATAGCCTACGTATCACGCCAACTCAAGATTCACGAGAAGAATTACAATACACATGACTTAGAACTTAGAGCGGTGGTGTTTGCTCTCAAAATGTGGAGACATTATTTGTACAGCACGAAATGCATTGTGTTTACTGATCATAAGAGTTTGTAACATATTCTAGATCAGAAAGAGTTGAACACAAGACAACGTAGATGGTTAGAGCTGTTGAGCGATTACGACTGGGAGATTCGTTATCATCCTGGGAAGGCGAACGTGGTGGCGGATGCCTTGAGCCGAAAGGAACAGATTAAGCCACTACGAGTTCGAGCTTTGGTTATAACGATTGGTCTGAACCTTCCTATGCAAATTTTAAACGCTCAAGTTGAGGCGAGAAAAGAGGAGAATTTTAGAACTGAAGATATGTGTGGTATGATTAAAAAGCTAGAGCAACGTACTGATGGAACATTATGCTTTAATAGGAGAAGTTGGATACCTTGTTAAGGTAACTTAAGAGAGTTGATTATGCAGGAATCGCATAAGTCAAAATATTCAATTCATCCTGGATTGGACAAGGATGTACCAAGATTTAAAGAAACTGTATTGGTGGCCGAATATGAAAGAGGAAATTGCCACCTACGTCAGTAAATGTTTGACTTGTGCCAAAGTCAAGGCCGAATGCCAAAAACCATCCGGTTTATTGGTTCAACCTGTGATCCCAGTGTGGAAGTGGGAAAACATTACTATGGATTTCATTACTAAGTTACCAAAGACATCAACTGGACAAGATACAATTTGGGTAATTGTTGACCGACTTACGAAATCCGCTCATTTCTTACCAATGAAGGAAACTGACTCAATGGAGAAGTTGACGAGACAATACTTGAAGAAGTAGTTTCAAGACATGGTGTGTCAGTTTTGATTATTTTTGATCGAGACAGTAAGTTTACATCTTAATTTTGGAAATCACTAAATAAAGCCCTAGGTACTCAGTTGGATATGAGTATGGCTTACCATCCACAGACTGATGGTCAGAGTGAGAGAACCATCCAAACCTTGGAGGACATGTTACGTGCTTGTGTGATTGATTTTGGGAAAGGTTGGGATAGACACCTACCTTTGGTGGAGTTTTCTTACAACAACAGTTATCACACTAGTATCAAAGGCTCACTGTTTGAATCTCTCTACGGCAAAAAATATTGTATCGCCTATTTGTTCGTGATCACTTGTCATCGTAATCCGAATCTTTAGCCGTTTGTCATTTTTGTGAATCTTATTTGGATCATTTTTAGTGTTATGTATCGTGTTTGTTGTGTTGTTGTTCATTAACGGATATCAGGCTCAATAGATTAACATAAGCACGGCCAGTCCAAGTAATAAACCCGGTCATGTATACTTTTGCTCGACAAGAGAATGTTTTAATACCCGGCTCAATCCGATAACATAAGTCCAAGATGAGATGTTGTGGTTTGATGTTGTTAATTAGTTGTCCTTTTAAGTTCAAGTATGTAAATTAAGCCCTTAAGAGTTGTGAGTTAATGGTCCAAAGATTGTCAATGTAAAGCAAATCTCAACTCACAAAACGCAATCATGAACTAGACAAAACGCAGTGAAGAGCCTTAGGCAAAATATAGTCAAATCTTGAGGCAAAACGCAGTCAAGAAATGAAATAGACAGAGTCTCCCTTAGGCAAAACGCAATAAGGGTCTTCAATTAGGCAAAACGCAGAGGCAAAATGCAACCTTTCATAAACCAAAATGCAGAGCCAAAACGCAGGAACCAAAACACAGAACCAAAACTCAGTAGGCAAAACACAATAACCAAAACGCAGAGGCAAAACGCAATAACCAAAATGAAAAGCCTAATAAGACAAAATGCAGTACGTTGTCCTTCACAAAATGACAAACCGCAGTACTTTCTTTGACAAACCGCAGGAAGCAAAACGCAACCAGGAAGCAAAACGCAACCAAGAACACCCTTCATATAGACAAAACGCAGCCAAGAAAAAATCTTCAAACTTTCTTGTAAGCCACGAAATGATGTTAAAACCACCAAGTAATGATGCAAGGGGTAGTTCTAAGCCCAAAAGTACAAGTCTTTAACACCTTTAACCATAAACAAAGATCAAACCTTTATTTTTTTAGGCTTATTTTCGAAACAATAAAAAAATCAAAAACAACACCACAAAATCATTACACCCCCGGTTAGCTCTTGATACCAATTGTACGTAATAAGAAACACTAGCTAACAAAGATGATTTGGAGGTTGGGGAGGATTCAACAAATGTTTAGCCATATTATTTAGTAAGAGAAAGGAAAGATGTGTGTTTTCTAGAGCGAGAAACACACATACCTTATTACAAGTAAAATGAATCCTCACCCCTCTATGGAAGTATGGAGGGGGTATTTATAGTCCTAGTGACACCTAACTATTGTAACTTGTCATTATTAGTCCTTACATGTCACACTATAAATGAACTAATGTAATTCCGGATATGTCACCATATTTTAAGGCTAACAGTTCATATATTTGATAAACATTGAACCCTCTTGCACTATAAATATAACATGATATCAAGGTCTAGGTTTTTCTCACAACTACAATCCTCACAAAATTTTGTTCCTCTCTTTTCTTTCCTTTTTGGTGTCGGCAACAAACAACAACAACAAGTCTTCCATAGTTTTGTTTTTTAGCAAGATACAACTGTTCCAAGATCATTTATATTCATATCTAAGGTGTTTCCACAAAGGGTTTCATTGATTTCAAGGGTTATTGCAAGGATTAAAAAGTTAGGGTTTGGTTATTTTTGGTTGGTTTTTAAGATCAAAAGTATTGGGTTTTGATCTTATGTTATCATCTTGATTCTTCTCGTCTTTGTAAGCATTTTTTTGGTCATCTCTTTGATTTCTTTTCTTTGTTTTTAAATCCTTGTTCAAGTTCACGACTCCATGTGTTTGTGAAACTTTTGTAAAATAAAAATGAAAGTAAATCTTGTTATCTTTGGTAAAAATGAAAGTAAATATTTATAGTTTTATGTCTATGGTGAGATGAGTTGAAAAGTGGGTTGCAACAAAGATGAGGATAGTATTAGGATAGTGGTAAGCGTGGTTTTGTTGTTGGTTTAGTGGTGAATGGAGAATAGGCTAGACTAGGCACTATTGTGAAGTTTGGCGTGATTTTTGGAAGCGTTTGTGAAAAGCATAGTTGCTGATCCGAAATGGTTTTGAGGTTTTGAGCGACTTAGGAATGTTTCCATTAGGCGTAAAAGTAGTTTTTGGAGAGCTCGTTTCGAATAGATAGTTTTTCACATATCGTACACTAAAATCGGACTTAAAACGGCCAAGTTATAGCCAAATGAAACTTGAAACATTTTTGGGCAAAACCATTTTGACGTAGTGCTGATTGGAATATAAAATGAGGTTTTCGGACACTTTCGGGTTGATTTGAGCGTTTTAAACATTGGCGAAACATATAAAAACATTAGTATGTTAAGTGGGAACACTAGAAACGTCAAGAACATTATTATGCGATGTCGAGGATTGTAAAAAGCGTTAGATTTCTAAAAATGGTAAATTGTAGCATATATTAGTAAGACGAACATAGGAGTTAAGCATTTAGGATTAGATAGTGCGTTTTGGAAATATGGATATATCAAATTATAGGGGACGGTATTAACGTCTTGAAACTAAAAACTTTCCTAAAATAGAAACTTACTAAAAATGGCAATTTGCGGATAAACGTCGAAACTTAACGAAAACCTCTATAATATTGTTTAGTCACGTTTTGTTAAATAAACTAAAGCACAAAACATGGATATTGTCTTTTTCACTTGTGAGCATTTCGTACGAGTTTCGTGTATCTTTCGTTTTCCTAAGACGCGTCGTTTATTTAGGTCGCGTGTAGGATCTCTCGGCTTTATTACTTCTTCGTTGATTATCGATTCACCATTTGCTTAAGGTGAGTTTATAGCCCCACATTTTACTCGTTTTACATATACTTTATAACTTTTGGGGTGAGAAACATGCTCGTTTTACAAACTCATGTACATTATTGATTTCAACTCGTTATATGCTCGTTTACAAACTCGTTTACATGAATGATTTCACACTCGTTTTACTTATGGATACAAGTACGTTAACTTTTACGAATACGTTGGTTGCTTTTACTTATGGATTTAAGTACGTTAAATTGTTATGGATACGTTGGTTACTTTTACGTATGGATTTAAGTACGTTAAACTGTTATGGATACGTTGGTTGCTTTTACTTTGGAGACAAATGCTTTAAACATTTACGTATTGACTAAGTTTCCTTATTGCCACGTAGTACACACTATCATGAACCGTTAATTACTTCGTGTAAGCACGAACGCTGTGAATAGATCTATTGGGGTTGACACCCCACCCTAAGAATTCTGGATGAGTACATTGGCCAGTGGGTGCATTTTATTTGAGGTAGTACTTGGGTGTTTTGGCAAAACATCAGATTGAGATGAATCTAAAAGACTAGGATTTACATAACTTGTTAAGGCTTCGGTGTCATGAGCTTAGGGCAATATCGTAAATACTTTTGTGATATTGTATGTGTTACAATAGTCACACACACTCCAGTATTAACATTATGCCTAACAGAATTAAGTTGTACTGGTCTAGGTATAAAGTGATTAGCACGATTAACCCTGTTTGCATAGTTCCAAACTGGTTTTGCCACCCCGTTACCAATATTAAAAACCCTTTGTTTCTTAAGCTCAGCCTCTCTTGCCATTTTCTTTTCATAAAAGTCACAATCTTTGATCAAGTGACTTAGGCTCCCACAAACAAAACACTTTTTCTTGATGAAAGAGTAACCTTCTCCTAGTTCTCTTTCCATCATTTCATTCCAATTCTTTCCTTTAACTTTATGTGTCTCTTGATTGTTCATTTGTTGCCTAGGAGTTTTTAAGTGTGTTACACAACTAGGTTCAACTTCGTTTGATTCAGACACATCTTTTTCATTAGTTATAACAGACTTAGACGTTGACATCTCATTTGGTACAATTATACTTTCTGATTCAGACTCAGAAGAGTGCTCAGAGGGATTTCCAAAAGATCATTCATTGTCATTTGATTGACAGGTAGAATGCTCATTGGATGTGTCATCTGAGTCACTAATTTCAGGCTTTTGAGATCCCTTTTTACCATAAACATACAAAGAATCATCAATTCCCTCTTGTTGTTTAGGAGTATAGTCTCTAGTTAATGGATGTGGAACTCTTATGAAATTATCAGTCTTTGAAAATCTACTATATAAAGGTTTGTTAAGAAAATCTTCTTCTGTGCACTTAAACACAGTACGATTCATTTCTTCCTCATAGCTTAAAACCTCATTGTTTGATTGTATTTCATATCCTAAGCCAACTTTATTATTCGAAGTCATACCTGAATCAACTAATTTCTAAAGGTTTTTAGAAGAATTTTTCCATGAATCTACTATTTTCTGCAATTGTTCCTTTTCTTTTACAGCTTTCATTCCTATTCTCCTATATTTTTAAGCTTTTCATCTTTTGCATATATTTCATTTGCCTGAAATGTAAGCTGTTCATTTAGAGATAATTGCTGCTTTTGAAAAGTAACAACTTGAGCTTCTAATTTCTTAACAGCTAGAGTATAGGCAAGTATTTTTGCTTCTTGTTCACCTAACTGATTCGTTTGTTCATCACACAGTGTTTTAAGCTTATTATATGAATCAATGCAAGTTTTAGAACATAATGATACCTCATTATTTGAGCTGATTGCCATGAGTGCATGATTTGTCTCTTCTTCCTCTACTGTATGTTCTCCCTAATTGACAACACCATCATCCATTGTCAGCAAACAGTTCTGATTCTGCTCTTTCTTTCCAGCTCCTTGATCTTGATAAAATGAGTCTCTCTTCTTTCCATCATTTGTCCCCTTGGATGTGCATTCCCTAGCAAAATGACCAGTGTTGTGACATTTGAAACATTCAAGCTTCTTTTTGTCAAAACCAACAGGTTTGTTTCCATCAATCCGGACTCTCCTTCCAGTTTTCTTGTAAAACTTCTTCATTCGAATAGCAATCATTGCTATCTGCCAGTTTATGTCCATCTCTTCAATGTCCAAATCATCAATCTGTTCTAGGTCTTCATGAAGCAAGTCCAAATCTTCTGATTGTTTGACAAAGAGTGAATAAATAACTTCATCAGCATGAACTTCTCTTTCTGGCATATTGTTTGAAGAAGTAGAAGGTGTGTAAGTACTGTAAGCACAAGTATGACCAGACTTAACCTTGTTAGTGTTGCTCTTGCTATGTGAAACAAAAGCAACATTTTGAGCACTTGCAGATGATTTTGAGGTACTTGTGAGTTCCTGCTCAAAGACCCTAAGGTTATTATACAAGTCATCAATGGATAAAGTGTCAACATCTGGTTTGGTTCTCATTGTCATTGCCAGATTTGACCAAGCTGAGGGCAAAGATCTGAGAAACTTGTGATTTGCATCCTTAGTTGATACTTCAGCACCATGAGCTTCCAACTATGAGAGTAGTTGTTGGAATCTGTCATATACCTTTTCTAACCCTTCTAAACTTGATATAGTAAATGCTTCAAACTGTTGTTTTAAAACAGTTTTATGTATCTTCTTTGAATTTGCATTACCACCAAACCTAGTCCTTATGGCTTCCAAAATTTCTTTTGCATCGTCCATTCCATGATATCTTGTAACATCCGAGAATTTTTGAATTTTTGAATGACGATTTCAATCATTGACTTTTCGAGTCCGACTTGAGTTTTGACTTTTAACCTTTTATTGTCTCATAAAAACAGTTACCGCGTAACCGGTAAAATTTTCGGAACATATTTTAAATAATAAATCATATTTATTATTTCATACCTCATGTACAAATTTATTTGACTTGAAAACGATTCCTGTTACTAGTTAGAGTAACCGTTCTAGAATTGATCATCTAGAGTTATTGGGGGCTATGAAGAACGTTTGGTTATTAATGAAGAACACCTTGTTGAATATCTTTGTTCTTATTCCGCTTTGTTTTTATAACTTATGAACATTGATATTATCCTAGATAAAGGTCTAAACAACTTGAGCTTAAATGATCAAAGAACCTATCAGTCTTTAGGTTTCCACAATTGGTATCAAAGCCATGGGGCTCTCGATCTAGGATCTACAAGGTTTTTGAAGAAACCCTAAAACCCTAATTTTGTAGAAGAATCGATTTTGGTTAAAGTTTTCAGGGTTTTGAAGTCAAGATGGAATAACGAGTTTATGATTGTCCTCTCTCCCTATTCTTGGTATGCAATACAGTTAGTAAGCGTTATTATTTTTTGGGTTTTGATTTGTTATTTTGATGCAAGATTTGTATTATTTAAACCGGATCAGGAAATTCCTATCCAATATTTTTTTAGCCATATGATTTTATTGTTATGATCTCAGTTGGATTCGTCAATATTAAGAATTTTGTTCTCTTGTGGTTAATAGATAGATTATAGATGGTTACGGTTTTGAGATACAAAATAACAAAGACGTTGATTTGTTATGGCGATTACAAACCCTATATTTGGTTTTATTATTTATATTATTACTAGTTATAGGTGACGTTACCACATGGGTGTATGATGAACCCTTAAGTAGTTTCGTTTTATGGTGACAAATCTACATGTCCTACTATGCTATTGTTGTTTTGAAAAGCTACACGGAAGATTGGTGAGTATATGAAAATACAAGGAAATTGATTCGATTTGGGTTTTATGTATATTAATACTATTTGAGCACAATGGAATGTTAATAATGTTCGAACATCATTAGTACTGCTTGTTTCTTGGTACTAATACAAGAAGGTTAATGTTGTTCAAAATATCTAAAGCTGCTCAAAACAAGTTGTTACTATTTGAGATTTGAAGAAGTATAACAGAATTAAGTTAATATTGTTCACCCATGTTTTGTGTTGTTCGAAAATTGTTAAAGCTGCCTGCTTTGATCGATCAAGGTTAGTACTGTTCGCATAAGGAAGCAGTTTCAACTGCTAGTATTGTCTCAGGAAGCAGTTAATACTGCAAGTTGTTGTCCGATTTTGACAAGAAAGGATTTTAGTTTCGGGTGTAGATATAACAGCACAGGTTAGCAAGGTATCTTGTTATGGTTAAATGTTATTACAATGTGTTGAAAAGGCTCAGTTTTTAGATTATTTGCTACACATTGTATTACGTAAGAGGGTTTATTTGAAGATGAGAGTGGAATTATTGGATGCGTATTGTTCTTATAATATCTTTTAGCCTTGGAGATTTACTTGTTTGTGCTTTTCTTGGTTTTAGTGATAAAGACCTTGTTTAATCTATTTTTTTCCTGATGTAGGAGGTACGTTGTTGTAATAACATGTATGTAATATCACTTAAAGGTGTTACGTTGATTTGTGCTCAGTGTTATAATTGAGATGTGGTTTTTATCAAGAGAATGAGGTCTCTAATTAAATCGTTGAAAGGAGATCAGAATATTATTGAGTTCTTATCCATATTATAGTTGTAAGATATAATACAAAAAGTTTGGTTTATTATATTAGGGTTAAATTTGTGTATACCTTAATTTTTCTTTCATCAGTGATCATTAAATAGAGCCTTACGAATTGAAGATTCAAGAAATGGTTAACCATTTAGGGTTTTAGGGAAAGCTTATGATTAAATGTTTAAACCATTTATATGTACATCGAGTGAAGGTTTTTCAATAATACTAGCTTTGTTACTACGGCTAGTGTGAGTGTCTAATATCAAGTTCATTTTTATTTTTTTTATTGGTGTGTTAGTTAATTTGAGGAGATAGAAGGCTTGGATTGGAAGTGTAATATTGGTTCGTAGTTGTGAAGATCAAAGTTGCATATTTTAGTCCCCTACTTGATTATAAGAAAAAGGGGAAGATGATTCAGTGATGATTTGCAACTTGTTAATTCTTGGTGGTATAACATGGAGTAAAGGGAAGTTTCATTCGTATATCAACTTCAGGGGAAGTTCATGCTTGTTCGTATTTATTAGGTTTTTTCATTATCAACTAGGGGAAGATTGTTGGGAATTATATTTTGAGTTGATAAGACAAAACATGAATGAAACAAGATGGAAAAACATGAAGGACCAAAGATGTAGTCAATAGAATACTAAATTAAGATATAGAATTGAAGACTTTGGTCAAAGACTAATGGTTGAATAAACTAATTGATTTTATCATTTTTATCATTATTAGTTTCCTTGTAAGCCTAGGACCCCTTATGCTATAAAAAGGATGGTCTAGGAATTTAGAAAAAATACACAGAGAAAAGATGTAGTCGACTAAAGGTAGTTGTGTGTGGTGTGCCTAGGGTTTGGATTAATGTAGAAACTAGGGTTGTTTGTTTAGACGTAGAGAATCTTGATTTCCTTAGTTATAGTTAGAGTAAACGTTCTAGGAATTGATCATCAGAATGGGGCCTATGTTAGAATGTTTGGTTATTAATGATAACACCTTGTTGAATATCTTTTGTCTTATTCTCTTTGTTTTTATAACATATGTAACATTGACTGTTATCCTAGTAAAGGATCTCAAACAACCTAAAGGCTTAAACGATCAAATGAAACCTATCAGTTTTAGGTTACAAAAAATTGATATTGTAAATGCTTCAAACTGTTGTTTTAAACAGTTTTCTTCATTCTTCTTTTTGATTTGCAATTACCACCAATCCTAGTCTTATGGACTTCCAATTTCTTTTGCATCCGTCCATTCATGAAATCTTCTCAGATGTTCCTTGGAATGGCCATAAGTAAGATGGTTCTTGACTTCCGTTCCCTTGTCAAATCCGCATGATTTCTTGAAGAAAATAATGGTGGACAGTACTTTAATAACATTTAATAACACCTTTTTTCCAGTTGAAATTCTCTTTATTAGATTTTTCCATTTTGAATTACTTCTAAACTATCATTGTCAATATATTCGAAAGGTAATGCTCCATCTCAATGGACCCATATAATCATACTCATCATTCTTCTGAATTGGGAGTTTGATTATTTTGAGATTTCGGTTGTTAGTTAGGATTGAGTGTTGTGGTTTTTTGTTTATTAGATGCTAGTTCCATTGTCTGATGCATCTTCATGGTTGATGATTCATCATCAATAAGATGTTGAGAGAAAACATTATTAGCAGGTTGAGACATTTTTCATAATTCTTGAAAGTGAGTTGTTTATGGAATATTGTGTGGATTGTTCTTACTCAGAGTCACTTAAAGGCTCTGATACCAATTGTAGGTCCAAAGGTCTTGGATCTGTTTATTTAGCCTTGTGTATGACAATAGCTTAACTTAGATTAATTTATATCTACATATTTTGAGAGTCAATAACTATGAATACTATGTGCATAATGCGGAATCTAAACACAACGTACTATGAAGAAAACAATGTAATACTTTGCTATTTGCGATATTGATTTATATTGGGTTCTCTGTCTAAAAACTTATATGTCGTAGGTTCCTTTTATACACCAAGGAAAACCCTAATTTGGCTTTACAAACGTGTGATTGGATAATGCATATCCCTTTTATACAGATATCTCTTATAATGCATATCCTTTCCTAAGATATCTCTAAAATAACTATCCTGTTACATAAACAGACTTAACTAGATAAGACCAGTACTAACTATAGTACTGCCAGACTTAACTTAGTACTGGCAGACTTAACTATGTGTACCAGACTTAACTCTATAACTACCAGACTTAAGTCTGTTTACAATAATTCCTAACAATAAATACAATAGAGTTTTGGTACTTAGAAAAAGAGAGGAGAGATCACTAATTAACACTTCGTTTCTTGACGAATACGAGTGTTCTTCTTTTGCACTTGAATGAGAGGGAAGAGATGAGAAGAAGAGATTAGATCACTTGAAACAAGATTTAAGTATTTTAGTGATCAAGAGTTTTAGTGAGAGAAAGAAGGTTTAGAGAGAGAAAGAAAAGACTGAAAAATTTCGTGCAAAGAGGAAGTATTTTTCTGCTGGGAATGGAGCAGTATTTATAGGCAGGGAATCCCAACGGCTCTCTTGGGGCGGTCCCGGCAGTCTCTTATATATAAGGGGGCCGCCAGGCCTATAAGGGGGTCGTCACCTAGACTCCGCTCCCTTTTTTTCTTTTTGTGGGGAAGGTTGTATCTGGTGTAGAAGCTTCTGTTTTGGGGGGAAAAATTTTCAAATTTTAAGTTTTTAATAAAACTTTTTATTTTAATTAGAAAATATTTTGTAAAAGTATTTTTGAGAAAATACTTTTATAGAATTAAAAGTGAGGATTAAGAGAAAAATATTTTCTTTATCACTAATCATGCTTAATTATTTTGTTTGTCCATACCTTAAGTGATCACTAATCTTAGAAATGAAATTTTACATTTAATAATTTGTAAACATTTATTTTTATTGTAAACGTTTTTACATTTTGTTATTATCAAAACGTTAAGAGATCGAAAAATATAAAAAACGTTTTTAGGCATTATTTGTATTAACATTCTTCTTGCATGGCTTCAATCCAGCAGGATTTCATCAATGCTTCCTTATAACTCTTGGGTTTAACGAAAGAAAGGAAAGCATCGAAATACCAAAACAGGGCTTCATTCTGTAGTTGATGTCGAGTGGAGACGGGTCTTGAAGGATCGCCAAATACATTATTAATCGGATGATCTTTGGTCCATTTACTGATGTGTTCAGGTGGTTGATTAACTGAGTGCACATTATTTGGAATAACAACCTGAGAAGAGGATTCTTCAGAACTAGGTTCTGGAATTAGAATACCAAATTGGGGATAATTATCCATGTGTGCAAATCCAATATCATGATCTACTTCTTCAGCACTAGGAAGAATAACATGGGATGGTGATGCTTGTGAAGTTTGTAAAGTACTTGGTGAGGGTGCATCTTGATCAACTAATGTCGATGAAGGTGAACCGGTTGAAACAACAGAAACTGGTGCAGCAACTTCAGGAACTGGATGATCAACACATGGTGGAGGACGGAAGTATTCATCAAACAATGGTGGAAGCAGTGTATCCCAGTCATCTCTTATTGTTGGGACAAAAGGTGTCGAAGAAGGAGGTTATGGCACGAGTCCTGAACTGTGTATCCAAGAGTCATTTCATGAAGTACGGGTCCTGAACTGCTTTGTTCAGAAGCCATCGCTGTCAGCTCATCAAAGTATACATGAATTGTTTCCATAATTCGTTTGGTACGTCGGTTGTAAATCTAGTAAGCCTTCTTTGCGGGAGCATATCTAATGAAAATACCAACATCAGCTTTAACTTTCAGTTTGCCCAAATCCTCACTGTCATTAGTTGGATAACAAAGTGCACCAAATACATGAAGATAGGAAAGATCTGGTTTTCTGTCATGTAGTAGCTCATATGGTGTTTTTCTGTGACGAAGGCGTATTAGGGAATGGTTCTGGGTGTAACAAGCTGTGGCAACTACTTTTGCCCACAAAAATAATAGAGCTTTAGCATAAATCAACATGGTGCGAGCAGCCTCTACTAAAGTGCGGTTTTGTCTTTTGACAACGCCGTTTTGTTGTGGAGTACGCGCCATGGATGTTTCATGAGAGATACTGACGTCTTCATAATAGCTTCACAGAGTTTGATTGACAAGTTCTGTACCATTATCTGTGTGAATATTCTTGATAATTGCATTTAAACGGACTTGTATCATTTTCAGAAACTTGGTGATGAACTCTGGAGCTTCATCTTTCGATCTTAAGAACTTAACCCATGTAAACCGAGAATAATCATCAACAATTACTAGAATATATTTCTTTCCATTAATACTTTTGACACGCATCAGCCCACAAAGATCCATATACAGAAGATAAAGTTTTTCTTGGTTGGTGTCTTTAGATATTGGTTTATAAGATTGTTTCTTGCTTTTTCCCAACAAACATGCAGAACACAAGTGATCTTTTTTTAAATTTCAGTTTTGGGAGACCTCTTACAAGACCTTGTTTAGCCAATTGAGTACTAAAGTTTAAGTGAGACAAACTTCGGTGCCATAACTAAGACTTAATTTTAGAAGCCTTTGACAAGAGACAAACCAGAGAGTACTTCATTATATCACCAATGGAAAATGTATACAAATTAGTTCCCCAAGATCTCGTGAGTAGGTCAACACCTTAAAGATTACGAACAAAACATGTGTGTTTACAAAAAGCTACTTCAAGATCCGAGTCACAAAATTGACCAACGGAGAATAGATTGTGCCTGAGTCCCTCGACGTAGTAAACCCTGTAAATAGTAACATTCCTTATCTGATAATCACCGTAACCCATTATCTTATCAATTTGATCATTATCAAACTTGACGGTACCAAGAAATTTATTGACAAAATTAGTGAGCTGAGAGCGGTTTCTAGTCATATGCTTGGAGCATCCGGAGTCCAAATACTACAGAACAATTTGGACAACCTCAGAAAGAACATCTGAATCACAACTTGAGAGATTGGCCATAAAAACCACTTTGGCTGAACAGATATAATCATAGTCAGAATCATAAGCATCTAGATCATCAGTTTGGAAAGCTACATTGTGTGTGATTGTCTGAGCAACTTGACCATCTGCAACTCCAGGACCTGCGAGAAATGCTAACTGCTCCTCATCCAATTCTTTACCCTCAGTCTGTGCTTGAACAAGCAAGACCTTTTCCTTAAACCATGTTGCATCCCTTCTTTTCTTTGGCTGAGTACACTATCTAGCTATATGCCCTTCAACTTGATAATTATATCACTTGATAACCTTTACTTGACATGATGTATTTCCATTTGAACCTGAAGCATTCCTTTATGAACCTGAACTGACAACATTCTGACCTTGTCTTACTTAAACTTGTTGAACGATGACTCTACCATCTTGAATAGTGGCTTGATTCCTTAGATTAGAAGAAGATTTGAGTTGATTGTTGGTTGTGGGATAACCTAGTGTAAACACAACTGACAAGAATGTCATTGCTTTGTTCATACAAGCAATTAGGTCATCACCAAGAAGGAATGTTAGAACAGTAAGACCTGAGTCTATTTAGGGAAACTCAGCTTGAGGTTGTTGTAGAATTGTTAAAGGTGGATACGCATTTTAAGTAACAATGGGTTAAGTGTGGCTAAGGTTAGTTGGATATGTAGTTGGGTATTATTGTGGATGATAAGGTGCTCCATAAGGGTTTGAATATAGTGGTGAAGAGTACACATGTTAAGTAGGAGGTGAAAACTGTTGTTGATACTGAGGAGTGGTGTACTGAGAATGATAGTCGTTGAAGTGAGATGGTTGTTGATGATAGTTGGCAACTAAGGCAAGTGGATCTGGAAATCTTTCACACATTAAGAGAGTTTCATTAGCTTGTACCTCATGTTGTTTAAGATAAGCATATAGTTGATCATAGTTCGACAGATGCAAATCTCCAGCTAACTTAACATTAGTAACAAATTTACCCCACTCTAGAGGAAGGCTATTGAGAAGCTTAGTATTCATTTGAACTGGTTGCATTATCATTTGAATGATGTTCATGTCATTGATAAGTTGAGCAAACCATAAGTAACACTGATGCATTGTTTCACCTTTCAAGTAAGAGAACTTATCAAACTCACCATACAGCTTACACTCACGTTCTTACTTTGATAATGATGTACCTTGCATAAGCAGCTTAACTCTATCCCATTAGTCTTTGGAAACTTTGTGATGATTAACGAGAGCATAGACATCTGGTGGAAGACCTTGAAGAACAGTGTTGGTAGCCTTGAGATCACAATTAGCTTGAAGCTTTTCTTTGTCGAATAATTCTTCATAAGTCTTGGGTCTAACGGTGCCATTCTCTAGTTCAACAGTAAGCCAGGCTAGGGGACCGTTTTCAATTGAGTTAAGTATTATCCGTCCATGATCCTTGCCTTGAATGTAGAGTTCCATACGACTTTTCCAAGACTCATATTATGGTTTGTCAAGCATATGTGGACGGTTGTCAGCACCGGCAACAATCATAAATTCAGCTAAGGTAGACATCTTGAAGTGATTGTATAAAGATAAAAACTTGATCGAACAGTGATAAAGGAAGATTATGTTAAAGAGTTGTTGTTGAAGGTGATTAAGATTATTGTTCCACGGGATTTTACAAATCCTAACTAAAACCGAGAAAATACCAAGTTTTTCATAGGATTTTACAAAGTAAGACAAACCGTAGAAAATAAAATCTTTTTTGATTAATGTAATATTTCTTAAGGTTTATGAAAATGTAATGTTTCTCAAGAATTATGTCTCTGTAATGTTTCTCAAGGATTATGTCACTGTAATGTTTCTCAGGGTTTATGTCAATGTAATGTTTCTCAAGATTTATGTCTATGTAATGTTTCTTACGGTTTGCGAAAATTGGATACAGTTTCGTCTTGTATAATTACGTATTTCGCTTGAGTTACCAATCTGTCATAAATCCCATGCATACATAAATCGCATACATATTTCGCTTGACATATTTCTCATGACCTAAGAAAAATTAAGAAAAGTTTTGTTTCCAAGAAAAGACGTAGTTCGCTTGAGTATCAATTTGTCATAAACCGAACGCTTACGTAAATCGCAAGCTTCAAACTTACATAAATCGCAAGATGCAAAGAAAACATACTTTTTTTTGAACAAAAACACTCCCTTTTTGACGTTTTACCTTGATTTTTCTTGTACAACTAACTATCTTAGGCCTAGATCTTGCTTAAAAACATAAACTTTAACACTTTTAAACACAAAAATCCGGGCTTTGATTTTGACGTGTACGAACCAAAAAAACTTTAAAAAAAGGATCTAAACAAGATATAAAAGCACACAAACTCACGATATCACCCCATGGCGACTGATACCAATTATAGGATATCAAACATACAATCACGGATGACTAAATGAAAGGAAATTCTAGAGAGAGAAAGAGTGGGTTAGAACACTTAGTGAGAGAAAGAAATGTGTATGTATAAAATGAACCAACCACCTTCTCCAAGGCATGAAGAAGGTATTTATACCCTTACATTGGCCAGTCAACATAAGGGGTATTTTTGTTGACCCGGTTAGCTTAGCTAGTTTCCAAATATTATACTACGAGTCACATAACAATATATTGGAAGTGACCGAGACTTTTTCGTATTCCTAACATAATTGAAGAGCCTGAATATGTAATGTATTTTATTGATGTCTTTGGTGATGAGGCCTTTCAGAGAATGAGTGACATCCATAAAGTTGACATTGAGACCTTGTTGACATACTTGGTGATGGCCTCAACTATCACTACTCCTAAAAACCAGAGGTTCTTCCTGAAGTTAAGACAGTTGATTAGAAACCACTCTGATCAAGAAAAATAGAAGTCAAAGAGGGTGAAGCTAGAAGCTATAGGATACAAGCTGGATTGAGTACTTCTATGTTATTTTGTATTGTCTTTTGTAATAGATGATATGGACTTGTAATCGTATTAATGAAGTATATTTAAAAACTTAGTATCCTTTATAAGATTTCTAGGAATCAGTGTAAGAAGATGTATTTACTCACTCATACTAAAAAACAGTTAGGCTATATTTATTTCCAAATAGAGGAGATTGTTAGGCCAATTCAGTGCCTAATGATATTTCACTTGGATTTGAATACAAAATATCCTAAGTGTAAGATAACCTTTAACATTCCAAGGTCACTAAGTGAACAGTCATTCAGTGAGTTACCTTCAAGTGTTCAACCTGAGTCTACAAGAAAGACTCAACCATTTAGTAAGGCGGTTCTCAGTAAATGAAATCCCTGGGCCAAAGAAGAAGGTAATGGGTTTAGTGAGTTGTGGAAATAGACTCACTGAACCCCATACGATTTCCAACAACTAGAAGACCCTGAAGACAAGAGCCTGATGAATAGGCGGGATAGTTTGAAATGGATAAGTTTAAGCTCTTATCCACCTAAAGTAAAACTATTCTAAATAGGGTATAAAGACAAGTTCAGTGTCGTCCCATACTTAGATTAGAATTTTAATAGATACAAAGTTGTACAATATGTACTAGCCTATCATCATTGGGACACACATTTATCACCCATGTGGGTATGACCCTACCTAAGTAGTATAAAAAGATAATCTTTGTAAAGGAGTAGGTTAAGTTTGTGCATTCAAAGTTGTATCTTTCACAAACACCTATTCCTCTAATATACAGTAAGTCCCTGAGCAAGCTCAGTTGCTTAGCATAGTAGTCAGCTTTGCATTACACTTTAGGTTTATGCAAAGTTTTTAGTGAGGAGATCACACACACACATATATTGTCATTCAATCCCCATTATAGTTCCACATACAATGGAGTATAATTCTTAATAAACATATAGAGTTAAACATTAAAAATTAGTTTTGTGTCCTTTAATGTTTTATCTTTGTTACTTGTCAAATTGATTTTCTTTACATTACTACAAGCCATGACTTAGTTATCTTAACTATCTAGTTTTGGGTCACCAACTCAAAGGGAATAACAAAGTGTCCTACTTTGTCAAGATTTTGGAGTAAGTGATATGGCACGAGAGACCTTATTTGTTTCTTTCGGGGGGGGGGGGGTAGCAACACTAAACCTAGATTTTGTAACTACAGGAGTAGCTCCTATTTTACTAGATTTAGCGGCTACAGGGGAGTTAAATAAGGCTCTTTTTATTCTAGAATTCGGAGACAAAGCATAACGAGCAACACATTTATCATGAGAAATCATAAAAACATCATTGCTACATGAAACACATACAAGATTCGAACCATCATTCACAACGTTTACATTTTTCGCCTTTAAGACATTTGCATTTGATTCAGAAACATTCAAATTCATTGTATCACACTTATTAGAAATTAAACAAACACTACTTTGAGATTTCCTGATATCCTTAGAAAGTGCACTTAAACTTAGTGTTCAGCAATACTCTTTTCGTCAAATTAGTGTCCTTAGACTCTGGTCTTCTAGCACTACTAGAACTTGCTACTCTAGTTGAATTACAAGAAAACATATTAGATTTAGCAACTTGTATTTTTGTTTCTGTTTTTATGACACTATACATTCCTCGTGCGATTACATTTACATTCTTTTTCAGACATTGCTTAGTTTTAGGTATAGAACATGAAGTGACTGGTTTTGACTTGTCTGTTTTGACCTCAATCTTAGAAACCATCTTAGCCTTTAAATCTTTGTTTTTTTCAATGGTGTTACACAGATTAGTTTCTAAGGTTGTAGATTTGTCAAACTTTATGTTCACATTGTTCCATTTTTCAATAGTTTTAAGCTTATCTTTGAGTTCAGAAATTATCATCAAAATATCTTGTTTCTTAGCATGCACATCACCATAAGCATACGTCTTTTGATTGACATTTTCAATTAATTCATTGACTTCCTGTTGATGTTGAATCATGTCGTTTTGATTGAGTTGAAATGCTTTTGATATTCAAGTTTTATCTTTTCACGTTCTTGAACCAAAGATTCAATTTGAATATGCAACGACACGTTTTCACCATTCAACTTTGCCATTTTTGACATCCAAGAGATATTACAAGCAGTTTTTTCTATTTGATGTTGCAATTTTAACTCAAAATCAATGCTTTGTGCTTGAGAACATTGAAAATCATTTTCAAGAATTTTGATTCGTTTAAGCAAATTTGCTTTAATATATTTGGACTCATAGGAGATTTTCTCCATTTCAATCATCAACATTTCATTTTTTTGTTGGTCAACAGAAATCAACACACAATCCCTAATTCCTCTTTCTAAGGATGCTTCGAAACGTTTATCGATTGCTTGAGGTTAATGTGGTACTTCAGCCATATTTCATTGTACTTAACGTTTCTTTTTTGGTGTGATTAATATATTTTACCGAGGAATTCCCCTTTACCAAAAAACAAAAGTCGATCGATTTTGTTTTGAAAAAATTCATCTTTTTATGACTGCTCCTCAACTTTGCTTTCCATTGACTCAAATTTTTTTAACATCTACTTTACTTCTTCTGTAATATCTTGTTTAATTACAGTTGAACATTCTTTTAATGTATCTGAAATCAAAACTACCTCTTGAGTAAAAAGTCATCTTATCCCAACTCTATTGTCATAGGGAAAAGTTCTATCTTTGTCCATTTTAAGATTAATATTAATGAGTTTTCCTAACTCTTTAATATCTTTATCCAAATTGACAAACAGTTTTAACAATTTACTCTCATTAGGCATCTTTTTAGGAGGTAAATCCGACTTTTTTAAACTTGATTTAGAAGATACATCTAAAGCAGAAGGAGATGAAAACTAAGTTTGTTCAATAGGAATTTTTGTTTGAGAAACAAATAATTCATAAAGTGAATTTAATTTTGAATAATCAAGTTGAATCATTTTATCTTACATTTTCAATCGACTTTTTTCCGCATCCTCAAGAGTTTCCTCGTAATCAGGTAATTTAACTTTCAATTTATTATTTTCAAGTTTTTCACCATCATACATTTTAGGTTGTGCTTCAATGGCTTTCTTGAGACGTTTCGGATTTTCATAACCCAACTCAGTTTTCAAATGTGGGTCATAAACCTTATTTGGTTTTTACCAAGCATATGAATTATGTGAAGTGAATGTGACTTTTTGTACACAATTTGATCATGAGATCAGAGTTTTTCTTCTAATGAAACAATATCCTCAAGATATTTGTTTTCTCTTTTTTTGAAAGCCTTTATATACAAATCAGTTTCATGTTTTATTTTCATAGTTTCATCTTGCATTTTTAGATGTTTCTCACGAATCTCTTCTTTTTCGTTTAAAAGTTGTTCCTTTTCAACATTCATTTCATTTTGCAATTCCTCATATGCTTTTTGTAATCTAAAACTTGTTCTGGTTTGTTTTCAAATTCTTTAACCCATTTCTTACACGTCTCAAGTTCCCGTTGTAGCAACGTTTTTTTCCTTTTCAGCTCAATATTCATTTTGCGTTGTTTTTCAGCCTCAACTTAAACATTATTTACCAGGGATTTAAAATCATGAAGAGATTGATCATGAGAATTTGTATCCTGTTCAGCTTACCTACTATTATTGTCGACATACGGATCATCAAATATGATATCAGAATCAATTTGATCATCAGCAAATGTGTGTATAATAGTTTATAGTTTCTCATTATAGCGTTGTTCATGATCACTCTTTGAGAGTATTCGATTGGTCATATCGATTTGAGAAGCATTTATGTCATTGATGAACTCAACATCATAAGTCAGTTTTGTATCAGACTTATCATCAATAGGTTGAATGTGTGCCATCATGATCACTACAGCATTTAGCTCCTCCAACGTATTATCTCTATAAGTATAGTCGAACAAGAAATCCTTTTCCTCTTCATCTAGATGCACTCCAGCTTCATCTTTTGTTGCGAGTAGAATCTGTTCCTTGAAAAATTTTGCATCATGAACTTTAGGTTTTGGACAATCACGAGCATAGTGGCCTCTTCCATTGTAGTTTTAGCATTGAACATTTTTCTTTCTCGGAGTTTACTCAGTTTTTGGAATCCTTTGGACACTCTGATCATATTCTTCGATTGACTGAACCAAACCATTTCTTACATTAGTTGCTTCATTCTGCCTCCCTACATTCCTATTACCATTCCTAGCATAGCCAACATTCTTGCTTTGAATATCAACTTGACCATCTTGTATCACAGCTTGATTCCTTGTGTTTGATGAAGTACAAAGTCGATTATTAGTTGGACTGGAGTAACATTGAGTGATACCTCTTGCCAATAACATCGTTGCAGTTGTAAGCTTGTCTTCATAAGCATCCCCTTGTATCTCCCTTTGATAATCATCTTCGTAATCAATTACTGATGAAGGATGAGTGACATAATATGGTTGTGGTGAATGAGAGTATGACGATTTTGCATGAGAATTTAAAGAATGAGAATGAGAATTAGCAACTAAAGCTAATGGATCATGATTCCTTGCAGCTTTCTTTTCTTTAGATGCATTAACATGTGGTTCAAATTGACTCAAGTGATCATATAATTGATCAAAAATTACGTCCTTGAGAACGTACTTTTAACAAGTCATGGTGACATATTTACTCCACTGGGGGTGCAATGAATTGAGTAACTTGGTGTTGATGGAGATTTCTTAAGGATGAACATTATTCTGATCCATGACGTTGATGAGTGTTGTAACCTCTCATACATAGATGTCAATGACTCTCCTTCGATAGCCACAAACTTGTTAAATTCATTCATGAGACGCGAGTGTCTTTCCTGTTGACTGATATCTGAACCACGAATCAACCTTTTGATTCTAGCCTACAGGGTTTGAGAATCTGGACAAGCATCTACAGTATTGTAGATATCATTAGGTATTTCTTAAAGAATGTAATTCATCACCCTAATATCTGCAAAGTATTAGTTTTTGTTTTGTGTGGACATATTACTGATTAGTTCAGGTATGGTATTTGATTCATTGTTTGGATCAGTAATCTCTTTCTGTTTATATGAACCCTCAAAAATTGAATGCCTCATCAACTCTCCTTCTTCCTTTTTATTATCCAAGAACCTCAAAAACCGACTTGCCCATGGCACATAGCTTCCTTTCTCTAAAATTGGAGGTCTATCTAAAGCTCCCGATTCCGTAAGTGTTTATTGATTCGCAGTAGACATGATGTGAATCAATCAGTGAGTACAATGCAAACTTGGATCATTTTAAAAATAAAGACATACAATTGTGAGATCAAAAAGTAACAACAACTAGGCTTGTATTACAAAACCACAAATGAATCCGAAACCTTGAAAAAACGATACTTAGACTTTATACGAAAGTCTAAGTTACTGAAAGTATGAAGATTTGAAACCCTAAATTTTGTTATACGAAACCTTTGAAATTTGGAATACGAAACCTTCAAATCCAAAACTTGGAATACGAAACCTTCAAGTAGGAAACATGTATTACGAAACCTTTGGATAAAAATATGAAACCTAGGAATACAAAACTGTATATTTCCTGTGATATGAAACCTATTGTACGAAACATGGAAATACGAAACTATAAATCTGAAACCTTTGGATACGAAACTGTGATACGAAACCTTCTATATGAAACCTGTGATACGAAACCTTGAAGATACGAAACCAAAACCACATATGAAACTCAGACCTTATACAAAACCAAAACCTCATACGAAACCTCTTATAAAACTACCTACGAAACCTGATATGAAACTTGTTACGGTAACCATTTCCGAAACCGTAACCTCTTATGAAACCATTTATGTAACCCATGGACAGTAGCAGTTACCGAAACCTCGTACGAAACGATATCTGAAACCGTTTCTGAAACACAGCATTTGAAACAGTTACCGAAGCCAATCAAATGAAACCAGACATATCGTAACTTACCTTTCGGTAACTAACTTTCCAAAACCGATTTCTGTAACTCAACCTTGAAATTATTTCTGAAACCATTTTTTCGTAACTGTTTTCCGTTTCCACTCATTGGAATAAACAGTTTAAAGCTATTAAGTACATCTCATTAAAAACTCGAATAAACTGAATAAGCAAGATAACAATCGAAATAAGCTAAAAGGAATAAATGTCAATAAACTGAATCTGAATAGTTTTGGACTGTAGTTGAACTGATATGGATTGTTTGTGAATTGAGTTTAGACTAATTTGACTCTGTTTTGACCAGATTTAGACTGTTTTGAACTGTTAAAGACGTATACTGACTGAATAAGCTAAATCTAAAAAAAATAAGCATTTCAAATAAGCACAATAACATCACAAATCACCTTTGTAGCTCTGATACCACTTGTCTTGTGTCATGTTTGCATAGATATCATTAAGGAAGGTGAAGAGTAAGAGAGTGGAGGCTAGAGAGTATTTTTACACATTTTCAATTTTCATCAAGAAAGGAAAAAGAATAGGGGAAGGGAGGATATTACAACTTCAACTACTCTAAACCTCTTCACTAATGAGGTATTTATACTACTTGTCCTACCTTCCTACTTGGTCTTACTTGGTCAACATTTACTTAAGTTTGACCAAGCTTGACTTAATTACATTATAAATATAAATTAAAATACTATTTATTACAAGACCAATTCATTGTTAATAATTAACACTTTTTAATTTCTAACAAATACAAAATTTAAAAAATTTAAAATTTAAAAAGAAAACACACAAAAATATTTTGTTTTATTCATTTCTTTAAAAATGAAAATCAAAATAAAAATAAAAAAACACAAAAACATAACTTATATAATGCAAACACGTATCTTTCGATTTATCAGTTTAATGATGTTGTTTTTCATAAAATGTGTCTTTCAAAGCTGTAAATGCATTATAAACTAAGGGGGAGTTATCCATTCATCAAAATGATTTGTCACCGGTGAAATATGTGTTTTGTAATCATTCCATTAACAAACAAAAGAAATCATTTTTTTAAATCATTATCTTTGAAAAATCATAAGTGTGTTTAAAACTACAAAAATAACTATCTCTTGAATTATTTAATTCAAAAAGGAAGAAATTCATAAGTGGATATTCATTTGAAGAGGAGTTGTAAAAATTTCCTATCATTTCATCATCAAAAAATTAGAAAGTTGGAAACAAATGCAAGAATAACTATCTCTTGAATATTTTTATCTAAAAAGGAAGAAATTATTGGATGGATATTTATTCAAAGGGGAGTTATAAAATTTTTCGTCAAAAATAGGATTTATAACTGCAAAAAAATTTCCAAAGGATAAACTGTGAAACGGGATTTAACTCCAAAAAGGGAGTGTTGTTATTAAACTTGGACTTCAAAATAAATAAAATCGAAACTTCAGGGACTGAAAATGCCAATTTTTTAAAGTTAGTTTCGGATGTATAAATACCAGAGGTTTCATACGAAAACTATTATACTTTTAGATTTACTGTTTGAGCTTTCGTATATTCTCTAAGATCAAAAGCTTTTGGATCAAGTTTTATTCGATCCAAATCGATTTTCGAGACTCTTTGTGCTTCAAACGTAAGAAAATAACATCTAAATCATTTACTTTTTCATTATAATTGTGGATAATTGTTGATTAAAAAGGTTTCGTATTTAGGGTTACGGTTTTGTAAAATAATTGATTAGTTGTTATTATCGATTGACTTAGGCGAAACATGTGTTAGGGATTATGATTGTTATTTTCGTGCTTAATCATTGTAAACAAATACGATTAGATAATCATTTAAGGGGTCTCATAGCCGACACAGGTTTCATATGTATGAAAATGAACGTTCATAGTATCTAATCAGGTTTCGTATGATACTAAATGTTTAAAACCTATAAAACACATGATTAACAGGGTTTCGTATGTACGAAAGTGTGTTTGGATACAAGTTTACCTTTCGGTTTCGTATCTGCCTTAACGGGTTTCATATGGGTTTCATAAAAAGCTTAATGGATTAGTTAATGGGTTTCGTATAACCAATTAGGTTTCTTATTGGGTTTTGTATAATCAAATGGATTTCTTATTGGTTTCGTAAACCTAAATGGGCTTAAACGTTCAAAATGGCTTAACAAAGTAAATGATTCCAATGTGTTCCAAATCAAAAGATGTTTATGGAAAATGGAGGAAAGTGGTAATTCAATTATCTGTGATCGTTTTCAAATTCTCATGTTTCAAATGTTCAAATCATAAAGTTTTCCACAAGATTCAAATAAACTGCAAAGAATTTTCTAGTTTATAACACGTTCTTCTAAATGATATCGGGTAAATGGTCTAAGTTACATCCGGTTTTGGCTGTATTCTGAATCATAGACTGTGGTAGTAACTTATTGACTATTTGTTCTAATGGTACAAGTTACATCCTTTCGACCGTTGTCAAACGTTCAGAATGAGGTAGTTTTTTAGTGACCATCCGATTGAAATACTAGAGAATTGTGGTCTGGAACTATGACTTTCAATCAAAAAAGTCTTTGAAAACGTTAACAAGTGATTTTGGAAATATCTCATCTTCTGTAAAAAAAAGTATATTGTGTTGTCAAAGTAATACTCTTTCACAAAACATTTTTAAGAATATAAAGTTCTACTCTTGAATTTCTCAAACATCAAGTGGTATTTCAAAATTATGGTATGTCTTTATTTTTCTTGAAAGAGTATCATTACACAAACATTTTTGGTGAGGTTACTCAAACAGAAAGAGAGATAAAATCTATACGCAAAAAAGCAAATCAGAGTATGCTCGAAAAAGAAATGCCAGAGCATACAAGGTGAGATCAAATGAATAAGGCGAATAAAGCGTATGGCATGTACCCAAAAAAGAAAGAATTGGTACATGAGTAAGAAAATTATCAAAACATGCTCAAAAAGAATTGCCAGAGCATATAAAAACAAACAGAGTGGAAAGAGACAAAAATGTTATATAACTATGTATTTTATATCCTTATCTCATTTCACTAATCACTTCATTTCATCATACAGTAATCATCATGGAAGAACCACAACAAATCACACCAGCTGATCAATTTGTTCACTCAAGCAAGTTTTAGGATGTTGGAAGATGTAACAACTATGCAGTTCTTCCAAACATTTCATGCCTAAAGGAGTGTAGGATTGTTGGGCAACTTCTTGTTGATCATGCTTTGACTACAACCGCTGATGTTCTAGTTGTGTACCTTCAGCAGTTTTGGAAAACGGTCAAGCAAGTTCCTAATGTAAATGAAACTATCTGTTTTATGGTTGATAAAGAAGAAATCACTGACACAATGGATATGTTCTGTTCTACTCTTAAGATACCAGTGGAAACACCTGAACAACCATTCATTCCACCCGCTACTCTGAAATTCATCCAACCATTTCTCAAGATTGTCGGCTATCAAGGATTAGTTAATAAAGTAAGTACATTCTACACCAAGAATCTCACACAACCATGATAAATGATGTTCAAAGTCTTCAACCGTTGTCTTACATCTCGAACATCTGGTCATGATCAAACAAAGATCAACATTCTTTAGATCTTTCATGTTGTGGTTAACAAAGTTAATGTTGACTATGCAAGCCTTCTTTGGTGGTACTTCATTCATTGTGTCCAGCAAAAGAAGAGTGTAATCTAGTATCCTCGCTTCACAAAGCTTATCATTGATTATATTATGTCGAAGTTTAAGTCCATTCCTAAGAAACTAGAAGAGGAATATCATGCTATCAAACATGATACTCCATTGGTGAGTGTATATACTACTAGGAAAGTGAATGTTAAAGGGATGTTGATTCCGAATAACTTGATAATTGATGAAATTCGAGATACTCAAGAGTATAAGGATTATGTGGAGGAGTTTGGAAGGGTAGATGTTCCAATGATTCAGCCACAACCGATTGAATCTACCAAAGGAACGCATAGGACACCTAACCCTACAGATGTTGTTCAAAAGAAGAGAAAAGGAACACCTGTTGCTGGAGAAACAAGTTTACCAAGAAAATCTTTAAAGATTCGTGTTAAGCAGTAGAAACCTATTTCTACTCTTATTCCACCTCCAAGTGATGATCATGAACGAGATGAAATTCATGAAGCAACTCTATTAAGCCTCACTTTACACAAAACCAAAAAAATTACTAAGGAACAAGAAAATATTGTTGTAGTTAATGAGAAAATATTAGAGGGGGATGTAGAAAAGATTAAAGAAGGAGAAGATGAAGAATCTTATGCCAGTGAGTTTGCTAATCTCGTATTCCTTCATAAAGAAGATTCTTGTACTAGGTTAGAGACCAGGAGTCATAAACGAAATCCTGAAACAGTTGATGATGATGATGATGATGTTATGGAGAAGAAAGATGATAAGAAGGATAATAATGATGATGATAACAATGATGATCATGATGATTATGCATTAAACAGAACTTAAGTGATGAGTAGTTCAGAGATTAGGACTAGGTTCACCACCTAGATCCCTTAGGAGAGACTTATCTTTGAATAAGGCTATTGCTGAGGAATTGGCGGTTTCAGAATCACCAACACCCGCTACTTCATCTCAAAGATGCTCAAAATAGATTTCTAGCAATACACACACATTCCACAAGCTCTTAGAAGAATGTGTAGGTATCAAGATTTTATGTTACAGCACATGCAAAAGAAATATGTTACTAACCATGATTTTTAGGACACTAAAGAAAAAGTAGATGTCGTTCTTCATGACATTGTTCCCAAGATTGCTTCAAATACCACAAATGATCTTATTGATGATAATCTTCTAAGGATTGTAGCTAATGCTGTCATGAAAGAATGAGAATCTGCACAAGCCATTGTACCTGCTCTAATTTCACAAGAGTTTGCTGCACATGCACCAAATATAATTGAAGAACTTTTCAAGATTTACATGCAGAATACGGTTCTCAATTTTCATCCTATGACAAGTACTTAAACTGCTACAACAATAACAACTCCTGATCTTCAACACCAATTTTACCTGAAGATGAAAACGGATCTTCAATCTCAAGTTACTGATCCAGAATTATGGGATGTTGTTCGGAAGTAGAAAAAAGGAACACCTGTTGTTGTAGAAACAAGTTCATCAAGAAAATCTTTAAAGATTCGCGTTAAGCAATAGAAACCTATTTCTACTCCTATTCCACCTCCAAATGATGATAAAAAAAAGAGATGACATTCATGAAGCAACTCTACTTAGCCTCGCTTTACACAAAACCACAAAATTTGCTGAGGAACAAGAAAACATAGATGCAGTTAAGGAGAAAATATTAGAGGAGGATGTAGAAAAGATGGTAGGAGGAGAAGATGAAGAATCTTATGCCAATGGGTTTGCCAATTCCATTTTCCTTGATGAAGAAGATTCTGGTACACGGTTAGAGCCCGGGAGTCATAAGGTAAATCCAGAAATATTAGATGATGATGATAATGATGATGCTATGGAGAAAAAAGATGATAATAAAGATGATAATGATGATGATGACAATGATGATCACGATGATTACGCATTTATTAAAAACAAAAGGACGGGTAGTTCAGAGACTAGGACTAAGAAGATGCAGACACCCATTCCCTTACCCCATAGATCCCTTAGGATTAACTTACCTTCGAATAAGGGCGTAACTCAGGAATTGACGGTTTTTGTATCACCTACACCCGCTACTTCATCTCAAGATCATTCAAAACCTAGTTCTAGCAGAAGCAATATTCTTCCAGGAAGCATTGCTCAGATGCCCAGACGTAGTGGTCAACTATGGTAATTTATGACTGATAATTTTATTCATAACCAATATTTTTAGGAAACTGTAAAATAAATGAATGAGACTCTACGCAACAAAGTGCCAGAGTTGACTATCTCAAAAACTAATGAGCTTATAAAAGAGGCACTTCCAAGGATGGTAGATGATGCTGTTTGTTATATGTCATGTTTGCATAGTATATATCATACGAAAGCTTTAGAATAGAGGAGAGGAGCTAGAGAGTATTTTTCATCATTTTCAAAGTTTTCATTCCAAAAAGGAAAATAGAAATGGGAGGGAGAAGTAAGTTTACAAAATGTAAAGACTTGTATAAATACCCCTCCTAGATGGGTATTTATACTTATTGTTGTTCCTATTTTATTTTTCTACCTTTAGTCAAACCTTGGCCAACTTTACGTAACTTTGACCAAGATAGACTTTATTACATTATAATTACTAATAAAACTGTAAAACTAAACAAAACTATACAAAGACCAATTCATCTAATAATATACACTTTTCTTAATCCTGACAATCTCCCCCTAAGGGTTGATTATTACAGACACTTCATCATCGGCAGAATTGATCTTCCATCCACAAAAGGTTCCCATCTCCTCATCTGCTCCTGGTGTCTTAGTCGCTTGGTTATTTCTCTTTTGAACGTTCTCATTATGTCACAATCTAATTCAAAGCAGAGGTGGTTTCTTCTATGGTTCAGATTGAAAGATCTTTAGCTTTACTTCTTTCAAGACCTTTTCCAGTGTAGAATCACAAAACTTCACAATCTCCACCAAGTACATAACCCGACTCATCTTTATTGGTCAAGTAAATCAAACTCGTAGTTGGCTTGTCAACTATTGAGTATGGTTCATGTGCTTCAATACCAGGAAATGTTAATGTTGGTGCGGTTAAATTGACCTTGATTTGGTAACTCTCTATTCTCAACTGGAAATCATGAACTCTCTCCCAGATCACACGATTTCTAAAGACCGTTATTAATGAATTCATCAACTTGGTTTCACGATAGTTGACCTTCTTGTTCCGGAAAAGATAATACAAGTCTTCGATGTCATTTTTGTTCAAGTACTTGAAGTCGGCTTTAGAAAAACTATCCGGCTTATCATTTTCTCTCATCATAATTATTTGTTCCATGAAGTCCAAACCATCGGTTAATTAGTAGTAATTCTGACAACTTTTGTAATCTTGTGATTAGAGAAATAGTCTTCTGGATTATCTCTGACTTTTCTTTGATTTTGCTTGTACACTCTTTTATGGCATGAATCTTTTCAATGTTTAATTAACAACTGTGCGTCTTCATTGAAATTCTTGAATTCTTTATTAACCCAACGATTCATCTTTTCTTCCAAATCAGCTTCTGGAAATTGTTCTACGTGTATCTTCTGGAGTGAAAGAATATACTTCTTCTCCTTAGTATTTCCATTCTTTAGAAAGAATAGATCTTTGTTGTACAAATATCTTGGAGGTTCATTTGGATTCCTTTGTAGTCCATAGAAAATGAGAGGCCTTGGTACTGGTTGTCTTATGTCCTTCTATCTGCTTTCCCAAACTATTTGATTGTCCATAAAGTTTTTTGCTTGTTTCAATTGGTAGGCATACTCTTCAGCATTTCTAAACTGATTACTCAACATATCATTCAGTGTAGCCTCTATTCTTGCATGATCAAAGATAGTTGGAACACTCTTATCAACATTTTGAAATTCTGCGATTAGCTCAGGTGTTTCATATTCAGGAATTACCTCATCTTCATCAATAACTATTTCCTCTTCCCATGCATCCCATTCCTGTTGTTGTTGTTGTTGTTGCTTGGATACATAAGTTGTGGAATCTTTGGCTGATCGTTTTGACGAAGAACCCTTGCAGACTTTGAACTCTTAGAAGTCTTGTGTCGTTTCACTCTTTTCTCCCCCTCAGGAGGAGCATCATCTTTGTGATGGTTATCATGTCATTGTGAGTGAAATTCATCATCCCTGCAAGAAGTATTAGAAGTAGAAGACTTTTCAAACTTAAGCTTCAGTACATCCCACAATGTTGGATCATTAGCTTGATCTTGAGGATTAGTCTTCATCGTCAAATACATTTGTTGTTAAAGATCAGCTAATGAAGTTGTTTTGGTTGAAGTGATTATAAGTAGGATGAACTTGAATAACATTGTTTTGTACATAATTCTTTAAAAGTTCTTCTATGATCTGGGGTGCATGTGAATCGAAATCTTTGGAAATGAGAGTAGGTACTTCGGATCAAAAAGCATCACCATCTTGAATAATGTTATCAGCTATAATAGGTTTCAAAATGCTTTCAATCAAGTGATATGTGGCTCTTTCAGCAAGTTGTGGTATAATTTCATGAAGAACTTGATCGACTTTTCCATGAACTTTATAGAATTTGCTAGTTGTCACACATTTTCGTTCCATGTCCCTGGTCATATATCCTTGACGCCTGCACATCCTGCGAAGCGCACCTGGAAGATGATTGTACTTACTGGAAATGCGTCTTTTTCTTGTGTGGAGCTTTAGATGTAGTGGGAGTTGAAAGTGATACAATATTCGTCAATTCCTGAGCAATATTCTTATTCGAAGATAAGTTTATCCTAGGGGATCTAGGTGTTATGGGAAATGGTGTATGCATCTTCTCAATCCTAATCTCTAAACTACCCATCTCATCACCTTGCTTCTCATCTTTCTTCTCTTCCTTATTATCATCATCATCATCAATAACTTTCGGATGTTCCTTATGACTCCCGGGCTCTATCCTATCTCCGAAATCATCAGCATCATCATGAATCATAGAAGCAGCAAACTTATCAGCATATGATTCGACATCTTTTTCTCCTTTGACCACTTGCTTCTGTTTGATAGTTACTTGTTTCTTCAGCACTTTGCTTCCTCTTCTTCCCTTGAGGACTAGCAGTAGTAAGGGTAGGTGTCCTATGGGCTCTAGGTGTTGACCTATGCGTTCCTTGGGTAGAAACAACCTGTTGTGGTTGATTCATTAGAACGACTTCATTAACAAACACCGTCTCATACTCCTTATAGTCATCAGTGGCACGGATCTCCTTAGTCAAGAACGCATTCGGAATCAGCATCCCTCGAACAGTCACATTCCCTGTAGTATAAACACACACCAACGGAATATCATCCTTGATAGAATGATAATCCTCTTCAAATCTCGGAGGAATGGATGTAAATTTCTTCATTAAATCAGCAATAATGAGCTTTGTGAAACGAGGGTACTAGATGACATCCTTCTTCTGTGATACATAATTCATGAAATCCCACCATAAAAGAGCAGCATAATCAACATTTGTGTGATTGACCACAACATGAAAAAGTTGTAGAATGTTGATCTTTATCTGATCATGTCCTAATGTTCATGTAGTCAAGCAGCGGTTGAACACCTTGAACATTATTTTCTATGGTTGAGCTAGAAACTTCATGTAGAAAGAACTTACTTTATCAACTATTCCTTGATAGCCAACCATGTGCATGAAAGTTTCAATAATCTCTATGTTGACTAGTGCAACAAATGGATTTTCTGGAGTTTCCACAGGCATTTGCAAAGTAGTATGAAACATATCCACTATGTAGGTAATCTCTTGAGTATCCAGCTTGAATATGATAGTATCCTTGGTGTTAGGTACCTTGTGGACTATTTTACAGAACTGTTGTAAGTACACAGCTGGAATATCTACAGTAGCTGTCAGAGCATAACTCAACGGATGATCAACTAATATATGTCCTACTATCTTGCATTCCGGTGAGCATGGAATACTTTTAAGTACATCACAATTTTTACATCTCCTAATGCCTTGAAATTTGGGGATAAGTTGATCAGCTAAAATGACTTGTTGAGCCATATGGAAAACTATATGATGACATGAAGTGATTAGTGAAATGAGATAAAGTTTATATAATACACATTTATATAACATTTTTTTCTCTTTCCACTCTATATGTTTTTATATGCTCTAGCAATTCTTTTTGAGCATATTCCGATCATTTTCTTTCTCATGTGCCAATTCTTGCTTTTTTGGGCACATGTCATGCGCTTTATTCATCTTTTTCTTTTGATCTTATTTTGTATGCTCTGGAGTTTCTTTTTCGAGCATACGTTTATTTGCTTTTTCGCGTATGAATTTCATCTCTCTTTCTATTTTGAATTCCTCACCAAAAAGCATTTGTGAAATGATACTCTTTCAAGAATAAAAAAGATATACTCTGATTTTGAAAATACCAATTTGGCAAAAACACAAGTTTGTGACAACCATTTTAATAAATCCAAGAGTATAACTTTATATTCTCATAAAAAACTTTTCAGTAAAAGAGTTCCACTTTCTGACACAAAGATACAGCTTTTGGATATAAATTTGAGACAACATTTCCAAAATCAAAAGTTTTTTAAAGATGTTTGAAAACTATGATTATACAACCAAACTAATGTAACAACAAGTGGATGGTCACTAAGTCACTCACTCCTTATTCTGTTCAGTGCAGAAAACGATTAAAACCGGACATGACTTAGACCATTTGCCCAATTGAGTACAGACAGTCATAAATCACTTTGAAATGTTTTTGAAACAATCTTTTCAAAACTTTAAAATTTGCCTTTGATGAGACATGAGAAACTTATAATCACAAACAGTTGAATCAACATGTTTATTTACTTTTCTTTTCATATCATTAGAATCATTGATCACTAGAATGAAAAGTTTAGCAATTCAAAAAATATTCTTATATATGATATTTGCATGGTCAGTAGATTGCTCAATCCTCATCCTGTTAAATTCAGGAAACGGTTGAAACTGGACACAATCTTCACCATTTGGCCCATTTATCAATATAGAAATATGATTTTTAACTAAATTTATCATTGTTTTTTGTAGAATGCCATTTTGTTTAACGATTAAGCCCATTTAAGTATTCATAAAAAATTTAGCCCATTTGAGTATTCATAAAAAATTTAGCCCATTAAGATTTGTTATCCGAAACCCGAGTTAACAGCCCAAAATATCCTTACGAAACCTAATTGTTAGCCTAAAATATCCTTACAAAACCCATTTGTTAGCCCAAAATATCATTTACGAAACCAATCAGTTTGTCCCATTATTGTTTACGAAACCATTTGATAATCCTATACGAAATCGAAACTTAAAACTATTACTTTCGTAAACATAATTAACAAAGGAAAAGTGATAAACTGAAAGTATTTGTTTTGTTTTTAGCTTATTTTTATCATTTATTAACAATTTAAGACTATTCTTATGTTTAAAAGCAATATTTTAAGTTTACGAAACCTATCAAGGTTACAAAACCTCATGATCTTAGTCCACAAATGATATTTTCAATGATCAATTTATTCTAATCACGTTCCATGATATGTATCAATGTTTTGCCTTAATTATTTTCACATTTCAGTTACTTTTCATATTTACAAAACCCTAGATCTATACAAAACATATATTAGTTAATTAATAATAGCAGTTAATCACAAAGAAATAAAATAAATCACATTTCTTAGGTTTTTCTATCACTGAGAATTGATGAAACGATTTAGATCGTGGTTTTCTAAGTTACGAAAGCTCAAGCTTATGCAAAGAATTTACGAAACGTTTTATTGTGTGTCTGTACGAAAGTGAAAGGTTACGTATGACCCTTTTACTTTTATACTTCTGAAAATAACTTTGCAATTTTGGCATTTTCAGTCTCTCAAGTTACTTTCGTAAACCTTTCTAGTCCATACGAAACTATCTTTTGATTTTGACATTTTTAGTCCCTCTTCTTTTTTCGTAAATAATAACTTCCCTTAGGAAACTGTCTTTTGCATTTTGCACTTTCAGTCCCTATAGTTACTTCCGTAAACTTTTAATACCAAAAAATTTTCATAACTACCCCTTGGAGTTAGACCTATTTTTCACAAAAAATAAACCTTTTTGCATTATTTTACAGTTAAGTTCCCGTTTTTCTTAAAAAATTTATAACTCCCCCTCGAACAAATATCCATTTAAATTTCCTTCTCTTTGATAAATAATTGTTCAACAAGAAGTTATTTTTGCTTTTAAGAACACATTTTTATTTTCTGATGATGAAGTGACTGAAAATTTTATAACTCCCCGTCATTTGGATATCTAATTAAAGAACATATCGAGAGATACTTAATTTTGCAGTTTTGAACATTCTTGAGAAGATTTTGAAAATCAAGAATTTCATAACTCGTCCTAGAATAAATGTCTAATTAAAGAACATATTCAAGAGATTGTTACTTTTTCCTGTTTATCCACACTTGAATTTTTCAAATTCTGATGATTTTTTGAAAGATGTTTTTCAAGAAATCCTTATTTTGTGAATGAATTATGATTACAAACCACATATTTTAGCAGTGAAATATCATTTTATGAATTATTTACTCCCCCTAAGTTCATGATACATTTATCTTGCATTTAAAGAACCACTTTTGAGAAATACAATATCATGAAACTGGTTGAAACAGAGAAGATATGTGTTTGTATCTTTAAGTTAAAAAAGTTGTTTTTGAATTTTTTTTTTCTTTTTTAAAATTTTATTTGTTTTTCATGTTTTTGAAAAAGAAAGAAAATATTTTGGTTTTTTCATTTTTTAATTTTGTATTTGGTTTTCGAAATGTATTTACAGAAATTTTTTGATGTATGATCTTTCATTCAAGAAGATAACTTTGCCACACGATCCAACTTATTTGGAGTCATACATCTCATACCAATCCTGTGAACTAGATACTCAAACCTTTCTCTTGGAAGGGCTTTTGTAAAAAGATCAGCAAGTTGGTATTCCGTCCTGACAAAGTAAAGTTCAGTGGTACCTTTTTCAACATGCTCTTTCATAAAGTGATAACGGATGTTAATGTGTTTTGTACGTGAATGTTGTACCGGATTACAAGATATGGCAATTTCACTCTTTGAGTCACAGTACATTAGAATCTTGTTGTGCCGAAATCCATAATCTAGCAGCTGCGTCCTCATCCAAATGACTTGAGTGCAACATGCAAATAAGGATACGTACTCAGCTTCTGCAGTTGACATTGCTGTACAATCTTGCTTCTTAGACGACTAACTGACTAGCTTATCTCCTAGAAATTGAATGCCTCCAGATGTGCTTTTGCAATCATTATTACACCCTGCATGGTCTACATCTGAATATGCAATTAGCTCAAACCCGGAGTCCTTTAAGTACCATCGACCCATGTTAATGGTTTTTCTGAGGTATCGAAAGATCCGTTTAACCTCTTTGAGATGTTTTTCAGTTGGGCGTGCCTGATAACGCGCACATAAAAATGTCGCAAAGACAATGTCTGGTCGACTAGTAGTGAGATACATAAGTCTCACAATCATACTACGATATTTAGTTTTATCAACTTGGGTACCCTGTAAGTCTGCATCTAGTTTGGTCGTACCCATTGGTGTGCTAATGGTATCACATTTTCCATCCCATGTTTCTTAAAAAGATCCATAGTATATTGTGATTAACATATAAAGATTCCTCAGAGTAATTGATGAACCTGAAGTCCGAGAAAGAACTTTATTTTACCAATCATTGACATTTCAAAATTATCTTTCATTAGTTTTGCAAATATATTTGAAAAAACTGGATTTGTTAACCCAAAAATTATGTCGTCGACATAGATTTAAACAAGTAAAATGTCATCCCCGTGTCTTCTTGTGAACAATGTCGTATCGACAATACCTTTTGTGAAATGGTGTTTGATTAAGAATGAGGAAAGCTTGTCATACCAGGCTCTAGGGGTTTGTTTGAAACCATATAAAGCTTTCTTAAGACGATATGCGTGGTTAGGAAAGTCTGGATCGACAAAACCATCGGGCTGATGAACAAAAACTTCCTCTTTTAATAGACCATTCAAAAATTCCGTTTTGACATCCATTTGGTAAATAGGAAAGTTCTTATGCGCCGCATATGTAACACCCCCAAAAATGGGTCGCAGTGAAATATGTTTCCGGGAGCGTTACTTCATAATACCATTGCACAAGTCATGAGAGAACGACCTCTAACTATGTCGTTTGAAAGGAAATCTTGGATTATTTAGACTCCAATGCACATCACATAAGCCAAGCATCTAATTCACCCGAGAAAAACATGTTTAAAAGTGTCAACATAAAGTTGGTGAGTTCATAGGTTTGTTTATGTATAAATGTTGAACCAAAGTTTCGAAAAGTATGTATGATTGTTTCAATCCTTGTATGTTCCCCAAAAATGTATGTATGAATGTTATAAATCAAAAAGTTATAAAGTATGCATGACCATTTTAATCCCTCAAATAGTCACAAAAACATATGTATAAATGCTATAAATTAAAGAGTTGTAAAGTATGCATGACCATTTCAATCCTCAAATAGTCACAAAAGTTAAGTATAGTTGGACCCCCCATTGTTCAAAGCATGTATTGCCACTTTATTCAAGGCAAGGTAAATATCCCAGTGTGTATAAAACAATGATTATGATTACTCTAAGTTCATGAAACTGCTGCGTAGACTCATATATATGTTACTTTATTCAAGGCACCGTAATTGTTCGTGTTCGTGTAAATGTTGTGCTCCGACATGCTATAACATTTGTTTGCCCAGTGATAGCTAATCACCCGAATGGGGCTGTCATACCTTAATAGATCTATTTCATAACATTCGCGCTCACCCTTTAGGTAATTCAAAGTTCAATCAGCTTAAGCTAATCCGTAATCATTTGGGTAAAAGTAAAGTAATGTCCTTGTTTTAAAAAATAAGTGAAACAAGCAATGTATTTCGTCCCAAAATAAGTAATTGAGTATGCAGACCAGTTTGTAAAATGAATTGTAAATGCACATGTAATAAATTCCAATCAATCACGTAAATGAATTTGGTAACAAGCATGTCCTTACCCCAAAAGTTGTAACGTATATGTAAAACAAGTAAAACGTGGGGCTATAAACTCACCTCCAGTGAATGAATCGATAATGTAAATCACAAACAAAAAATGCGCCACTAAAACGCCCGAGTAATTAATTATAGGTCGTATGAGTACTAAGCACTTTGAATAACTAATACCGTAAATAATTCTATATAGCTACATCACCATCTAATTGTATTTGTGAAATAATGATTAAATCGCATTTGATAAATAAATACTATGTATTTGAACTCGTATAATCGCATAACTAGTTCAATCGCCTTTGTAAAATAATATTTATAAAGTTTAAAACAACTATAAATATTATTTAAGTGATTCCAAAATGTTTCAAATTTTTTTTATTAAAAACGAACCAACACTATTCATGTCAGGAAATACTGCACAAGTTATAAAATAGTGCGTAACTTTTTCGTTTTAAGCCCGTTTTGTACGTTTTTTACGCCCACGTTCTCGTATTAAGACGATGTATCAAAGTATTACATTTTCATATTTTGTGTCATCTGGTGAACAGTGCTTTTTACTGTTCATAGACTTTTATAAATTAATTTTTATAAATTTAGTTATCGTAAACTTGTAAACATCGTAGTTTATTCGTTTTAACTCCGTTTTTAGTGATTCTTTCGAGTACGTCCTCGTAATTAAAAGTTTTATCAAATTAATGATGTTTTTAAAATAAATATATCTGTTGTGAACAGTAACTTTTATAAAATTATTTATTATCGTAAACTTGTGTAATTTATAACTCCTTCGTTATTGATCTAAAAATTATGATTCTTAATGTTTTAAAATCCTAAAAATATGTACTATCTGAGAAAAATTTACATTTGTATATATCATAAGTGAATCTTAAAAAGTGTTTATAAAATTTCTTTTATAAACGCGTTTATTATCGTGTAACTTGTAAATGTCGTTCTTCGTTATAGCTCCGTTTTTCGAGTTCTTTATATGCCTACGATCCTTGTAACATGTAGTATTTTATAAAAGAATTAAGTAAATAAGTTATGCTTTGAATTCTAACAGAAGGTTTTGGGATTTTCCTTAAAATGTGTTTAAAACTTGATTTTTGTAACTTTTAGTTTAATACACTTGGTACAAGTCCATTACAACCCTTAGTACCACATGTATTACAAACCTAGGATACTTAGTCCATGATTTGTCCAAATATTGTCCAAGAATCACAAGATCCATATGTCTACATACTTATTTGTTCATAAACTTTAATAAGTACACTTTTAGGTAACTTGTTTATATACTCTTTTTATACATAAACCACACTTGTACAATACTTATACATCCATTCTTACATGATATTAACATCCATATAACATATGTAAAAGTATACCAAATCATAATCAAGTATAAAAAATACATATAAAATCATGAATGTAAAGAGATTAAGGTTTTTAGATAACCTTAATATGATGCAAGATGATGAACAACAATGTCTAAACCCTTGTTTAGCAAACAAAACCTAGCTTCCAATACCAAGAAAACCCTAATTTCAAGTAAACCCTAATCTTAAACCTTTTTGCTTAATCACTTATAAACCCCAAACCAAACCTTCTAAACACCTTAGGTTATCTTGGATATGATGTAGGAATGCTTGGATGTGTTGTACAATAAAAACTATGGATTGTGTATGTGTTTTGTATGTATGTCGTGGGTTTGGGAGAGACCAAGAGAGATATGGTGAAGTTTTCACTAAGTAAAATGAAGATGTGTGTGTATAATATCTAGTGCTTCCTTTATATACCTCAAAGACTTAGCAAGATTGCCTTAGGAAAGTCTTGGGACACAATGAGGGTTTTAAGGGATAGTTGGTCAAGACTTGGTTGAAAGTCTCCAAGGTTTAATTAGTTGGTAAAAGTACATATCAAGTTGCTAGTTTGTGGTATTTTCTTGAAATATCTTTGTGTTCTCATCCTTACATCCGGCCATATATACATATATGTGATGATATTTTGTAAATTTTGAGTATTGGATATTTTTGTGGGTATTTGTTGAAGCGTAAAAAAGTTTTGGTGGTTCCGGGTATGCCTAAACGTATTTTATCACAAAACGTAACCACTTTACGTAACCAATGAAAATAAAATGAACAAAGTTAATAATTATCCTCAAAATAATTACTTAACACTTGCTTGATGTAAACATTTAATTATTTGATGCCCGTTTACGTTGAATGATAATTTTTAGTTTACGCGATTTAACTTAATACATAAAATTGAAAGCAAACGTGTACAAGACTAAAAATAAGTAGTGAATTAAATGACGTCGTAAAATGAACTGAAAATACGGATTGTTACAGTCTCCTCCTGTTAAAATAATTTCTTCCCAAAATTCAGTTTGAGTTGCCTTCCGGAATGGTGTTAACGGCTATGAACAGTAACCCCAACGGTCATGAACAGTGTCCTAACGGCTATGAACAGTAACCCCAACGGTTACTTCCTCCCTTTAAATACCAAAATTTTCTCCTCCATTTCTCCATACAACACTTAATCTTTCACTTACATTTCTCTTATCCAAACCCTCTCAAAATTTGCATCCATCACACTTTTGTCGATGCTAGCGCGTATAATCACTCGGGCACTCTAACTGCCTACGTCCCATACGAAGAAGAATTTCAGTATCTGGCCTTTATTCTTGCGATTCTCGTGCCCCTCGTCGTCCTTGCTATTGGCGTGGATCTATTTTAGAAGGAATAGATATTATTGCTAGGGGAGGGTTGTAATAAAACTTGTATTTCCCTTATGTCCTTATGTAATCTTATTTCTAAGATAATAAATGGGTGTTGTGGCAACAAATTTATTTGTTATTTTTATTTATGTCTTTAGATAATTTTGTTACCATGCTTGGTAACTCGTTTGCATTCCCCTTCTAAATTGATTTATCTTGAGCGTTCAAGATTTGTAACGTTGGTTTAATATTTATTGTTGTGTCTAAGGCTCGGCTCCTAGTGTCTTATTCGTTCCCTTCGGCTTAACGTGTCAGTTATAACTTTTTTTTGATGTCGACTTTATATAGTAAGCTGGTGTAAGAGTTTACTTAGTGATTATTATTGTTAGTTTGGTTCCTCGTGATGATTACATTTTATGAATACGCACGCAAAACTCGATATAAATAGAAAATTGTCTCTTGACAAGAAGTTTTAAGGTGACTACTCTTAGCATGGTTACATCTGGTCCTTCTGAATTTTATACATAGGATAAAATCCCAAAGCTTTAAAAATGTAAAAAATAAAAATAAAAATTGAGGACTAACGATGCATTGCTCATTTTCATCAAAATAACGTTATGCTTTCATGATATTTGAGAGAGTGGGTTGCATAATTATTTTAGGGGATTAAAGTAAAATTGGCAAAATTTCATAATACGATAATTCGATAGATAGTGGGTTTCATTGTTTTCCCTCCAAGATACTACATAGTTTTCTTGATACTACAACTTTTAATACAAGCTAATACATAATTCCTAAAACATGGTGTCTATGGGTGACGTCTGAGCTGACTGGTGACTAGCTCATGGAGCTTCCTGAAATTCTCTTGGTCCTGTCGCTGTGACTCCTGAACTGAAGCCAACTGTCGCTCCATCTCCTTACGAGTCCTCCTGTCTTGGCTACGAATAACCATCTCGATAGCCTCCATGGTCCTAATCTTACCACGCAGAGAAGCATTCTCTGCTTCGACCATACCCATCCTAAACCTCAATGTACTCATCTCCTCCTCGATGGGCACCCCTTGAAAATACTCATGAATGCCTCGAATAGCCTCCCCAAGACTGGATAGTATCATAACAATAGTTACTGCAGGAAAAGCATCTGTAGGGACGGGTACTGGGTGGTCAACATCCAAACCAATGTCAATAGCATCTCTGAAATTTCCCTCAAAGGAATCAACAGAGACGGGAATAGTGGGTGCATCCATAACCTGCACGAGCAAAAGTTTATATAAGTCGTCTTTATATGAAACCATGCAAGATGCGTGTAGTATGGATGATAAACGTGATGTAAGATGGTGTATGGTAAAAATGAATATGCACTCATGGCATAAATGGATACGTGACACGGCGAAATGAATATGCACTCATGGCATAAATGAATGATGGTACCATGTAAGATAAAGTAATGTTTGATAATCTTTAGGACCTACAAGTTTATAATACTACCTTGCCTTAAGAAATGTTCTAGTATTTATATAAATAACCCTTATATAAATAATTGTAGAGTATGTATGAAAGAATGTAAACACATCTTTGTATATATAAGCAAGACCCTCATAGTAATATACATACTATAACATAAACACGTTTATCAATCATGAAAGCATCTAGTATAACCAACTAATGCAACTCAATAGTGTATGTATGTCCAGTAAAAAATATTTTGAAAGTGTGATCGTTGAAAGTGGTTATAGTCTAGGTAAAATAGGCAACCTAGTTCTCTATAACCTTGGCTTTTATTACCAATCTGTAACACCCCCAAAAATGGGTCGCAGCAGAATATGTTTCCGGGAGCGTTACTTCATAATACCATTGCACAAGTCATGAGAGAACAACATCTAATTGTGTCGTTTAAAAGGAAATTTTGGATTATTTAGACTCCAATGCACATCACATAAGCCAATTATCTAATTCACCTGAGAAAAACATGCTTAAAAGTGTCAACATAATGTTGGTGAGTTCATAGGTTTGTTTATGTATAAATGTTGAACCAAAGTTTCGTAAAGTATGTACGATTGTTTCAATCCTTGTATGTTCCCCAAAAATGTATGTATGAATGTTATAAATCAAAGAGTTATAAAGTATGCATGACCATTTCAATCCCCCAAATAGTCACAAAAACATATGTATGAATGTTATAAATCAAAGAGTTGTAAAGTATGCATGACCATTTCAATCCCCAGATAGTCACAAAAAGTTAAGTATAGTTGGACCCCAATTGTTTAAAGTATGTATTGCCACTTTATTCAAAGCAACGTAAATATTCATGTGTGTATAAAACAATGATTACGATTACTCTAAGTTCAAGAAACTGTTGCGTAGACTTATATATATGCCACTTTATTAAAGGCATCGTAACTGTTCGTGTTCATGTAAATGTTGTGCTCCGACATGCTATGACGTTCGTTTGCCCAGTGATAGCTAATCACACGAACGGTGCTGTCACAACCTCCGAAGATGCATTTTATAAACATATCGCGTCTCACCCTCCATAATTCCACAGTTCAAAATCCACTTAAGCAATCGTAATCCTATGGGTTAAAAGTAAATGTATGTCCTTGTTTTAAAAAATAAGTGAAACAAGCAATGTATTTCGTCCCAAAATAAGTAATTGAATATGCAGACCAGTTTGTAAAATGAATTGTAAATGCACATGTAATAAATTCAAATCAATCATGTAAATGAATTTGGTAACAAGCATGTCCTCACCCCAAAAGTTGTAACGTATATGTAAAACAAGTAAAACGTGGGGCTATAAACTCACCTCGAGTGAATGAATCGATAATGTAAATTAAAAACAAAAAATGTGCCACTAAAACGCCCGAATGCAACCTAATAAATAAAGGACGTATGAGTACTAAGAACTTTGAATAACTAATACCGTATATAATTCTATATAGCTACATCACCATCTAATTGTATTTGTGAAATAATGATTAAATCGCATTTGATAAATAAATACCATGTATTTGAACTCGTATAATCGCATAACTAGTTCAATCGCCTTTGTAAAATAATATTTATAAAGTTTAAAACAAGTATAAATATTTTTTAAGTGATTCCAAAATGTTTCAAAAAAAACTTTTATTAAAAATGAACCAACACTATTCATGTCAGGAAATAGTGCACAAGTTATAAAATAGTGCGTAACTTTCTCGTTTTGAGCCCGTTTTATACGTTTCTTACGCCCACGTTTCACAGTATAAGATACGATGTATCAAAATATTATATTTCAATTTTTGTGTCAACTGTGAAACAGAGATTTTTACTGTTTCATGGGGGGGGAGGGGGGGGGGGGGGGGGGGGGGGGGGGGGGGGGGGACAAAGCGAGAGGGAGGATGCGGTGCGAAGTTAGTTCAGGGTTATAGGAGAAAGCGCAACGATATGGAGTCTCTCAGGGGAATGTCTGTTGAGACAGACACGGCGCGGTGTAGGGAGGAACTGTTCACCGAGCACACACTTTGACATGTTGGGTTCGCATGGGGGTGATCGATTTCTGCACTGACGATACCTGTGGAGACATATTGATGGTACAGTGACATATAACATATATGATACATTCCGTATACCGCTCCTCGTACCTAAAAAAGAGAGTATATTTACTCACCGAAATCATTAATAATGTTTTCAAAATAAATATATCTGTTGTGGACAGTAACTTTTATAAAATTATTTTTATAAAAGTATTTATTATCGTAAACTTGCGTAATTCATAACTCCTTCGTTATTGATCTAAAAATTATGATTCTTAATGTTTTGAAAACCTAAAAATATGTACTATCTGAGAAAAATAACCATTTGTATATATCAGAAGTGAATCTTAAAAAGTTTTTATAAAATTTCTTTTATAAACGCGTTTAATTATCAACTAGTAACTCTAAATGCCGTGAACTTCTACTTATAGCTCTAGCTCCGTTTTTTCGAGTATCTTATATGCCTATTAGATCCTTGTAACATGTAGTATTTTCATAAAAGCATTAAGTAAATAAGTTTATTGCTTTGAATTCTAACAGAATGTTTTGGGATTTTTCCTTAAATGTGTTTAAAACTTGATTTTTTGTAACGTTTAGTTTAGTAAAACTGGTACCAAGTCCATTACAACAACCAGCTAAGTACCAACAGGTATTACAAACCTAGGGTACTTTAAGTCCATGATTAATCCAATAATGTCCAAGAATCACAAGATCCATAAGTCTACATACTTATTTGTTCATAAACTTTAATAAGTACACTTTTTAGGTAACTTGTTTATATACTCTTTTTATACATAAACCACACTTGTACAATACTTATACATCCATTCTTACATGATATTAACATTCATATAACATATGTAAAAGTATACCAAATCATAACCAAGTGTAAAAATCCATTTTACAAGTTAAAATAAGTTTCCAAATGTGATTTAACTACATAGAAGCCATTTAATACACATAAAATCCATATATGTACAAGAAGGATTAAGTTTTTAAGATAACCTTCATATGATGCAAGATGAAACAACAATGGTCAAACCTTGTTTAGCCAACAAAACCTAGCTTTCCAATACCAAGAAAACCCAAATTTCAAGTTAAAAAAAAAAAAAAAAAAACCCCCCCCCTATCTAAACTTTTTGCTTAATCACTTATAAACCCCAAACCAAACCTTCTAAACACCTTAGGTTATCTTGGATATGATGTAGGAATGCTTGGATGTGTTGTAAAATAAAAACTATGGATTGTGTATGTGTTTTGTATGTATGTCGTGGGTTTGGGAGAGACCAAGAGAGATATGGTGAAGTTTTCACTAAGTAAAATTGAAGATGTGTGTGTTTAAAGGATAGGTGTCAAGACTTGTTTTGTACGAATTGGCCCTACTCAAGGTTTAATTCAAGTATGGTAAAAGTACGATATCAAGTTGCTAGTTTTGTGATATTTTCATTGCAAATATCTTTCTAGAGACTTATCCTTACATCCGCCATAATATACGTACTTGTTGATATTTTGTAAAGTATTTATGAGTATATTGGGTGACTTTTAGGTAACTTGTTTATATACTCTTTTTATACATAAACCACACTTGTACAATACTTATACATCCATTCTTACATGATATTAACATCCATATAACATATGTAAAAGTATAGGAAATCATAATCAAGTGTAAGAATCCATTTTACAAGTTAAATAAGTTTCCAAGATGGTGATTAACTACATAGCCATTATATACACATAAAATCATAAATGTAAAGAGATTAAGGTTTTTAGATAACCTTCATATGATGCAAGATGATGAACAACAATGTCTAAACCCTTTTTTAGCAAACAAAACCTAGCTTCCAATACCAAGAAAACCCTAATTTCAAGTAAACCCTAATCTTAAACCTTTTTGCTTAATCACTTATAAACCCCAAACCAAACCTTCTAAACACCTTAGGTTATCTTGGATATGATGTAGGAATGCTTGGATGTGTTGTACAATAAAAACTATGGATTGTGTATGTGTTTTGTATGTATGTCGTGGGTTTGGGAGAGACCAAGAGAGATATGGTGAAGTTTTCACTAAGTAAAATGAAGATGTGTGTGTATAATATCTAGTGCTTCCTTTATATACCTCAAAGACTTAGCAAGATTGCCTTAGGAAAGTCTTGGGACACAATGAGGGTTTTAAGGGATAGTTGGTCAAGACTTGGTTGAAAGTCTCCAAGGTTTAATTAGTTGGTAAAAGTACATATCAAGTTGCTAGTTTGTGATATTTTCTTGAAATATCTTTGTGTTCTTATCCTTACATCCGGCCATATATACGTACATGTGATGATATTTTGTAAATTTTGAGTATTGGGTATAATTGTGGGTATTTGTTGAAGCGTAGAAAAGTTTTGGTGGTTCCGGGTATGCCTAAACGTATTTTATCGTGAAACGTAAACACTTTTCGTATCCAATTAAAATAAAATGAACAAAGTTAATACTTATCCTCAAATTAATTACTTAACACTTGCTTGATGTAAACATTTAATTATTTGATGCCCGTTTACGTTGAATGATAATTTTTAGTTTACGCGATTTAACTTAATACTTAAAAGTGAAAACAAACGCGTACAAGACTAAAAATAAGTAGTGAATTAAATGACGTCGTAAAATGACCTAAAAATAGGGATTGTTACAGTATATGGCATAAAGATTCCGACAGCTTCAAATCTTGCAACTGGTGCAAAAGATTCCTCATAATTGATTCCCTCCTCTTGACCACATCCTTTGGCAACTAAACGAGACTTGTTCCGAACAACCGTGTTTTTAGCATTAGTCTTATTTTTCCAAATCCATTTGACTGCGATTAGGTTTCTGCCAATAGGACATTCGACAAGTTCCCAAACATTAAGGCGTTTGAACTGGTTTAGCTCATCTTGCATGGATTCAATCCAGCTGGCATCAAGCATTGGTTTTTTTGTTATTTTTTGGTTTTGTAGTACTCACTGTGTACATACATACTTAAGCATCAGTGTGAAGATTACGTTTTGTCATTACTAGTTTTGAGGGATCACCAATCACTTGTTCAATCAGATGATTCTTAGTCCACTTATCAGTAGAGCGATGTGTTTGGTGAAACTCATGCATATTTGACGGATCCTGATATGTTGAAGATGATTCAACTTCTTCGAATATAGGATTTTAAGGTGGATTGTAGAAAACATTTTCGTTAAGTTTTGCAACGTCTTCTTAAACTAATTCATCGACATTATCATTCAAGAATGAAGTGTTTGGTTCACTGACAACTTGTTCTGCTGACGAGGATACTTTTTGAGGAGCTTCATCTTCTTCAATGACAATTGACGATGATGAAGAAGTGTCTTTGTTATCAAGAGTATTTGTAGTGGAATTATCTGACACTTCTGGAGGATTCGTCGAATAGTATTCTTCATACAAAGAACCAAACAAATTATCCAAGTCTGTTTTTGATGGTTCTGATTGTGAATCTTCTGATGAATCTTGAAAATTTGTGTAGTTGAATCCGAGTTCTGAATTGTTGCATTCAGAATCCATTGATGCGAGTTCATCAAACTTGATATGGATCGTTTCCATTATCTTTTTGGTTTAGCGGTTATAGATACGAAATCCTCGTGATGACTTAGAATAACCAATAAAGATACCAATGTCAGCCTTTGGTTTCACTTTCCCAAGATCATCATGATTATTTGTTGGATAACACAGAGATCCAAACACATAAAAGTATTGAACATTGGGTTTTCTTCCATGTATCAACTCATAAGGAGTCTTATTGTACCGAGTATGTACAATAGAGAGATTCTGAGTAAAGCAAGCAGTAGCAATAGCTTCCGCCCAAAAAAATTTAGGAGATTTAGAAAAGATAAGCATTGTGTGAGCTGCCTCGACTAGTGTACGATTTCTACGTTTAACAACACCATTTTGTTGAGGCGTTCGAGCAATTGAAGTATTATGAACAATGCCTAACTTTGCATAAAACGATCGCAATTTCTCATTTTTGAACTCAGTTCCATTGTTAGTTCCGATCTTCAGAATTTGAGCCTTTAGATTCCATTAAACTTGATTAATGAAATTGATGATCATATCTGGAGCCTCGTCTTTGGGGAGAAGAAAATATACCATGGTGTACTAAGGATAATTGTTGACAATCACTAGAATATATTTCTTGCCATTGATACTTGCAACCCTCATTGGTCCACACAAATCCATATGAAGTAATTCAAGTTTGGATTGTGTACTTGGAACCAATTTTGTTGTTAGTGAAGCTTTCTTGCTTTTTCCTTGCTCACATGCTGAACATAAGTGATCTTTATTATAGTTAAATTTTGGAAGCCCATCAACTAGATCTTTGACGTGAGTTGATTAATGGTACCAAAATTCAAATAAGAAATCCTTCGGTGCCATAACCATGATTTTGTTGATGTTGTTTTAGACATTAATCACACTGGAGAAGAAGCTGCCAACTCAGAAGTGGAGATGGTGTAGAGATTAGAGTCTCGAGAACCGGTAAGTAAATCATCACCCTCTAAATTCCGAACATAGAAAGTGTTTAACGAAAGGCTACTTCTAAATCTCCATTACAAAATTGTCCGACCAAAAATAAGTTATGTCCTAGGCCTTCACCATAGTATACGTGACATATCGTGAGATTGCCTTAAACATAATCTCCTTATCCAGTGATTGTTGCAAAGTGATCATTCCCGAAGCAGACTGTTCCCATGAATTTCTCAATGAAATTTCTTAGCAGTGACAGATTGCCAGTCATATGCTTTGAGCACCCGCTATCAATAATCCAAAGGACAAGCTGGATCACCTGCATCACATGAAATAAATATAGATGGAATAGTGGAAAGTTTGGCTACACATTTCCGAGTGGTAACCGATGTGTTAGATTTAGATCAAACACGAGTAATACTCTTTGTTTCACAAGATTGTAATCGAGTAGTTTTGCTTTTGGGTGTCCAATTAAAACATTGTTGGTATTCAAACCATTTCTGCCACTTTTGACTTGTTGCAATTTTGTTTTTCATATAATTTCTAAGTGTCCTACTTTGACTAGAATCAAGAGATAGTGGTAACTCACTAGAGACCTTATTTGTTGCTGTTGGGGTTTTAGCAACACTTAATCTAGATTTCGCAACTACAGAAATAGCTCTTAAATTCTTAGATCTTGCTACTATGGGGGTAGTGAATAAGACTCTCTTTACCTTAGAATCTCTAGACAAAGCATAACGTGCAACACATTTTTCATGAGAAAGTAAAAACACATCTTTACCATAAGAAACAGAAACAATATTCGAACCGTCATTAATAGCATTTACAGTCTTGGTATTTAATACACTTGCGTTTGATTGACATACATTTGAATGCATTGTTTCACGCTTATTAGAATCTATACTAACACTACTTGACATCTTCCGAACATGTGCAGATGGTCTCATATCATTAGTGTTCTTCAAGACTCTATCCTCTGATTTAGTGTCCTTAGACTTTGGTCTTCTAACACTATTAGAACTTTCTACACCTGTGGAATTAGAAACATTCATGCTAGTTTTAGAATACAGTGTTTGTGTCTTTGTTTTTGTGATTCTATATGATGACATCAAATAACGTCACTTTTATAGCATCATTTATCCCATGTAAATAACCCATTTTGTATAATTATTGCATGAATTGTTACTTAATCGTTTGTATTTGAGAATTGTAGTAATTATGAAGCACTTGGTGGAGATTAGCTAAAAGGCAAGCAATTTGGAGCTTAAACGAAGACATATGAAGAAACTGTTATGACACCTCAATATGCTGTATCCATCAAGGAAGATAAGGCGTATTTGTGCCTGCACTTTACCAAATACCACGAAGAATTCAAGCTCAATACGTCGTATCTAGGAAAATCTATACGCCGTATTCTAAAACAAGTATATGAAGATTCTGGAAGATATCAATCGTGGTCCTTACTCCAAGAAATCACCAATACGCTGTATCTCACATCGCCGATATGGCGTATTGATCCGTTTCCAGACTCTATAAATACAAAACCCTAAACTCAGTTGTAGACATGCTTTAAACCACTAAGTCTAATTTTTTGAAGATTTATGAAGGCAAGAAGGTCTTGAAAAGTGGTCCGATTAATGGGAAAACTCTTGTAATCTCTACACTCCACTATACGCGTTCGGTTAGCATTATGTTTAATCGTTCATCTATGAATTTGCGTATTGTTACAATGACTAACGGCTAATACCTTTAGGTATTAGCCATGTTTATGATAATATAATGTTTTGATTTGTCTTTATATCGATTAATCCTTATTCTTTGTATGTTGATTATGTTTATCACTTCATACCCGTTTATGTGCTTAATAAAGTGTTTTACCTATCATTCAACTGGGTCTAGTCCTACATGTTTACTGCGCTGCAACTTCGGTGTTGTTTGGGCATAGGATAAGAGTCCAGGATAGAAACATATAATGCTTATTCATATATCTAGAATAATTGGATCACCAATTGAAAGCCCTATTTCGATCTATGGTTAAGTGGATAGGTAGACTAAGTCGGTAACTTAGGACTACACATAACGTCCAATTTCTATAGGTAGTTAAGTAGGCGTGGACTACTAGTATATGAATTCCAATTAAGCAGTAAGTTGGTAAAGCCTTCATGAGCTAGGATTCAATATAACCACCAATATAGTTTCCTAGATAGATAATAATCAACGGTGTGATCTTTATGCGGGTTTAGGTTAATTGTGACAAGATTAACTAGCGACAAACCTCGAGTCTAGGAAGAAGATCCACCTAACTTTGGAATGATATACCACCAACGAATTAATACAATCATTACACAATAGACAATCAAGGCATTTTATTAGATTAAACTGGATAATACATTTTCCTAACATTTGACCACTTCCATATCTTTTGTTAATCACTTGTATGCGTTATTTGTCATTACCTTAGGATAGTTAGAATTAAACTCATGCCAGTCTCTCAGACTGAAAACCCCCTCTTTGCATTAGATTAGGTTTAATTAGATTTAATTAGAATAGTTAGGTTAGATTAGTACTAAACCTAGGTAAATAAAATACCGGTAGAATTAAGAGTTAACTTCCACTCTCAGTGATCGGCACGGTACTTACCACGAAGCTACATCTGATCGGGTACACTGCCCGTTATAATGTTGTTTTTAGGTATAGTCGGCATAAAATAAATAATAAAACTTGATTATAAATAACAACCTACACGACGACACATCAAGTTTTTGGCCCCATTGCCGGGGAGTGTGATTGTTTAATTTCTTGTTTTTATTGGTTTTTTTAGTATAAATTTAGTTTTGTTTTTCTACTGTCTGCTGTTATTTATTGAATACGACGTATCCATTTTCTTTTAATAAAGCGTATTCGACATCAAACATCAATACGGCTTATCTAGTTTATTGAATACGACGTATTGACTGTCTGATACAGTAGCAGTTTTAGTTCGCTTTTCCGTTTAGTTTTCTAGAATAGTTTTACTTTGAATTATGTCCTTTTTTTCAGGTACCGTTTTTAGGGTGCCTCCTTACCTGTTCAATTACCCTACAAGGAGGTTAACTATGGAAGAAATATTGGCTAAATTCATTGATGAAGGTAAACGTGAACATGAGGAGATGGAAGTATTCATTAAAGAATTTAGAACCACCAACGAGCTTTTATTAAAAGAATGAAGCAACTTATTCAGTGAGCTGAAAATCAAGGTAAATGAATTGTCAAAGGTTATGGGTAATGTTTTGATTCCAAAAAACAAAGTCAAAGGAGTGACAGCTAGGGGAGAAAAGATGACGTGTGAAGCCACCCCTAGCAAAGAAATTAATGAAACTAGAATCAACAAGAACAGACTTCTCAGATTTGAACAAGATGTGTAGGAAATACCGCATGATGATGGTGTGGAAAATAAATCTTCGAGTATTCCTGAAAGAACTACTCAACCATCGGTAAAACCACAATAGCCATCTATCCCTTTCCCAAAATGGGTGACAAAGGAAAAAAAAGAAGCACAACAGTGGAAGTTTTTGGAGAATCTAAAACAACTCCATATTAACATTTTGTTTATCGAAGCCTTAGTGCAAATGCCAAAATACGCTAAATATATGAAGAGTTTACTGACAAATAAATCCAGACTTAAAGAAGATTGTACGGTGACAATGAACGAAAGGTGCTCAGTTGTCCTGCGTAACAAACTGCCAGCAAAAGAAAAAGACCCAGGAAGTTTCACTATCCCTTGTCAAGTTAGTAATTTGCAAATTAATAATGCATTAGCGGATCTAGGAGCTAGTATAAGTTTGATGCCCTAAGCGATGTATCAAAAGTTAGGTTTAGGAGAACCAAAACCGACTTGAATGAGCTTAGAACTAGCCGACAAGTCAATCCAATACCCAAGGGGAATAGTCAAAAATGTGCTTATTAAGGTGGATAAACTTGTCCTCCCTATCGATTTAGTTATCTTGGATATGCCTGAAGACTCTAGAATTCCAATAATTTTAGGGAGACCTTTTTTGGCCACCGCCCCTGCCATGATCGATGTGTTTAATAAAATGATAACGCTTAGGGTAGGAGACGATGATGCAATCTTTGACATGGACCAATCAAATATTGAAACCAAAGATAAAAAAGGAGCAGAAAACTTGGCCGCATATCACTTATCTAGGTTAGAGAATCCACACGTGGAGGTATTAACTGAGAGGGAAATTGCTGATGAATTCCCCGATGAGCATTTAATGGTGCTGAGATCCAAGTTTAAAGACGATGAGCCATGGTACGCGGATTTTGTTAATTATATTGTTGGAAAGGTTGTTCCTCCAAATTGGACCTTCGAAAAAAGAAAGAGGTTTTTCTCGCAAGTCAAGACTTACTTCTAGGAAGAACCTTATGCATTTAAACTATGCACGGATAATATAATGAGAAGATGTGTGGCTGGAAGCAAAACCCTTGAAATTCTGGCACATTGTCATTGGGGACCTATTGGTGGGCATCATAGTGCTAATATTACCGCAATGAAGGTTTACGAGTCCGAATTTTATTGGCCTAGTGTCTTTAAGGATGATAATGAGTACGTAAGACGATGTGATGCATGTCAAAAATTAAGAAACATATCTTCAAGGAACGAAATGCCTCAAAATAATATTCAGGTATGTGAAGTCTTTGATGTTTGGGGATTAGATTTTATGGGACCATTTCCCCAATCTAGAGGTAATAAATACATATTAGTAACTGTCGATTATGTGTCCAAATGGGTCGAAGCTCAAGCATTACCTACGAATGATACACGTGTAGTGGTTAAGTTTTTAAGAAGTTTATTTGCTAGGTTTGGAGTTCCTAAAGCTTTGATTAGTGATGAGGAACACATTTTTGTAATTCCCAAATTGAAAAGGCTTTACAAAGATATGGTGTGACTTACAAATTTCCACGGCATATCACCCTCAATCTAATAGCCTACAAAACACCGACAGGGTGTACACCTTTCAGACTAGTTTATGGAAAAGCATGCCATTTACCCATAAAGATCAAGCATAAGGCACATTGGGCATTGAAACAATGTCATATGGATTTAATGCTTGCTAGCAAAAGTCGTCTTATGCAGCTTAATGAGTTAGCCGAATTGAGAGATGGTGCTTATGAGAATACTAGAATTTACAAAGAACGAACCAAGAAATGGCATGATTCTAGACTCCGTGGTGATAAAGATTTTAAGGTGGGCGACAAAGTGCTACTTTATAATTCTCGTCTGAAGATGTACCTTGGAAAACTTAAGTCGAAATAGAGCGGTCCAAACATTGTTAAAAGGGTATATCCATATGGGGCTGCAGAAATCATTGAAAAAAATAGGTTTAGCTTCAAAGTCAATGGACAATGATTGAAGAAATATTACGTAGGTAGCATTGACAAAGAGGATGATGAAGTTATAGAGTTCGAGAATGGTGTGACGCGAGGCTGAAGGGAGTCTAACTTAAAGATTCTCACAAAAACAATAGTGCTTCCTGAGAGACAACCCGGAATGTTATTTTATTATTTTATCGAGTCTCGATACGGCGTATCCAATCCCATGGATCTGGCGTATCAGGAATCTAGACGTTAACAGTTCTTTATTTTTCTGCAATTTAAACTTTATTTTCAAATATGTCTATACAGCGTATTCATACACATGATACGGAGTATTTGGCAGACTGACTCGTATTGATACTTTTTATAGTTCTTTCTATACAATGTATCCTGGTTTTTTGGATACTACGCATTGACTGCCTGTACAGTTTATTGTTTTTACTTTTTATTAACTATAGGATACTCGAGATAGGATTTTGCATGTTTTTCCTATATTTTGTACAGGACCTCGCTGGAAAAGAAATCGACAAAGTTGGTGAAGTATCGATCATCTGTAATCCTATGTGCGTTGTAGTCATGCTGGTAACCAGACGCATTTACAACACACATTCTTACTCATAAACTCAACTTGGAGAATCTACCGAGAAAAACATCAAGGGAGTTTCTCGTTCTAAATCTTTTAATTTCCTGTTTTTAATGTTTTATCTATACAACAAGGATGTTGTATAATCTAAGTGGGGGATGGGAATTAAAATGTTACTTGTCCTATTTTTCACTTTAAAATGCTTAAATTATGCTCAAATTTAAAAAAATTCAAGCATACTTTTATGAAATTATTGGTTATATAACCTGCACACATAACCCTTATTAGATATTGTGAGGATTCAGCCTTATCTGTTTTCAAATGTTTACCCAAATCCCATAAAAATATGAGTGTGCTGGTGATGTTGTAGACTTTAGAACTTGGCTTGGTATATCTATTCGAGACTATAATAATGAGTACTATGGATTTAGATGGATAACTTGTTTAAATTGGTAAATTTCTAGGATTACACCCAAAAAGCCTTTATATGTTATTTTATTAACTAACTACACGGATTAGTTAACCCCTGTATAAACCCTTTGTTTACTCTTATTTTAAGAGTAAGATACCCCTAGAAAAACCTGTAGAGCCAATCCTTTTGGATAACACCAACTATTTGTTTCGTTACACCTTTACACTTTAGCCTACCCTGTTAGATTAAGTCCATTTATCAGTTGCTAGTTGCCTAAAGTGTAAAGTATGTATTTCTTGTGTCTTGTGTCATTTTCTATCTCTGGTATGGTTGGGAAATTTACACATTGCAATGGGAATGTAAAAAGTAGTTAAAACTCATGTAGTTTTACTACCATCACAATTATTAGTACGTCCGAAGAATGAATAATAATGGAAGAAATTAACCAGAGTTATTATGATTGTGAAGATGGTGAAATTACACTGAGATTCGTAGTATAGTATGTTAAAAAAAATTAATAAAGTTAAAAAAACAAAAAAAAAATTGCAACAAAAAAAGAGGAGAAAAGTTTAAAGATAGTCGGTTCGTTAAAGCTTAAACCAATGAAATTATTTCAAGGATCGATTATTCGTTGATGGATGGTTATAAATCAACGATGTAAAGTTTTGTATAAAGTGGGATATCGCCACTTGTCTTTATAAAAGCATGTAAAGTATGGGATGATTAGGAGTTGACTGTTACGGGAACGCCAACTTAGGTTGTTGTTTTTTTATCTATGATCAAGACGTTTATGTATATAGTTGTGTCTTTATCATGGTATCGGTCGGGAAAAAGTATCTAGCAACTTGTACCTATTTTGTTTGGACTTAATCTATTTGTTTCGTAAATTTTTATTTAACAACAATTTATTTCTCTTTCATAATGATTAACCTTAGCTTTTACTCGAATGAGGACGTGATAGAATCATGCATGCCTATTCTGTCGTTACGGCCATGTATGTGTGATTCAGCCACCTTGTTGGTTTATTACTTTTGGTGAAAGTTAGAAGATCCATATCCTATATCACTCAACTAGTCCTATTCTTTAGCTTGTTTGAATTAAGGTTCGAATGCAGTCATATGTGTCTATCCCATCGTTATGGGTGTGTATGTATGGTCTTTGTCACCTTTTATAGAATATTGGTATCGGTAGAGACTAGATAAAGTGATCAAACCCTTTAAGCCTTTAAATAAAATCCAATTTACCTTTATAAACTTGTTACTCCTTAGCTCTAGTGGTGGAGATGTGTATCCTTGCCAAGCTTATGATAGAATACTCGTCACAACCGAGCAATTAAGCGAATTAGTTATATGTTACCACACAGAATAGTTGAGTGATTTGAGTGTTTTCAACTTCCTATTTCGTGAGGTGTTTGGTTGTGTACTTGTAATTGATTGAATAAATGCTTAACGAAAAAAATCCTTAGGGATACATTTTCATAAACTTCTAAAGGCTACTTGAAGACAAGTAGGATTCAAGTAGGGAGATATTTTATGACATCAAATAACGTCACTTTTATAGCATCATTTTATCCCATGTAAATAACCCATTTTGTAAAATTATTGCAAGAATTGTTACTTAATCGTTTGTATTTGAGAATTGCTGTAATTATGGAGCACTTGGTGGAGATTAGCTAAAAGTCACGCAATTTGGAGCTTAAACGAAGACATTTGAAGAAACTGTCCTAACACCTCAATATGCTGCATCCATCAAGGAAGATAAGGCGTATCCGTGCCTACACTTCACCAAATACCACGAAGAATTCAAGCTCAATATGCCGTATCCAAGAAATCATATACGCCATATTCTAAAACAAGTATATGAAGATTCTAGAAGATACCAATCGTGGTCCTTACTCTAAGAAATCAACAATACGTCGTATCCCACATCGCTTGATACGGCGTGTTGATCCTTTTCCAGACTCTATAAATACAAAACCCTAAACTCAGTTGTAGACATGCTTTTAACCACCAAGTCCGATTTTTAAAAGATTTATGAAGCCAAGAAGGTCCTGAAAAGTGGTCCGATCCATGGGAAAACTCTTGTAATCTCTACACTCCACTATACGCGTTCGGTTAGCATTATGTTTAATCGTTCATCTATGAATTCGTGTATTGTTACAATGACGATCAGCTAATACCTTTAGGTATTAGCCATGTTTATGATAATATAATGTTTTGATTTGTCTTTATATCGATTGTTCCTTATTCGTTGTATGTTGATTATGTTTATCACTTCATACCCGTTTATGTGCTTAATAAAGTGTTTTACCTATCATTCAACTGGGTCTAGTCCTACATATTTAATGCGCTGCAAGTTCGGTGTTGTTTAGGCGTATGCTAACAGTCCGGGATAGAAACATATAACGCTTATTCATATAGCTAGAATAATAGGATCACCAATAGAAAGCCCTGTTTCGATCCATGGTTAAGTGAATAGGTAGACTAAGCCGGTGACTTAGGACTACATATAACGTCATGTTTCCATAGGTAGTTAAGTAGGCGTGGACTACTAGTATATGAATTCCCATTAAGCAGTAAGTTGGTAAAGCCTCCATGAGCTAGGATTCAATATAACCACCAATATAGTTTCCTAGATAGATTATAATCAACGGTGTGAGCTTTATGTGGGTTTAGGTTAATTGTGACAGGATTAACTAGCGACAAACCTCGAGTCTAGGGAGAAGATCCACCTAACTTTGGAATGATATACCACCAACGAATTAATACAATCATTGCACAATAGACAATCAAGGCATTTTATTAGATTAAACTGGCTAATACGTTTTCCTAACATTTGACCACTTCCCTATCTTTTGTTAATCACTTGTGTGCGTTATTTGTCATCACCTTAGGATAGTTAGAACTAAACTCGTGCCAGTCTCTCAGACTGAAAACCCCCCTCTTTGCATTAGTTTAGGTTTAATTAGATTTAATTAGAATAATTAGGTTAGATTAGTACTAAACCTAGGTAAATAAAATACCGGTAGAATTAAGAGTTAACTTCCACTCTCAGTGATCGACACCCTACTTACCACGAAGCTACATCTGATCGGGTACACTGCCCGTTAGAGTGTTGTTTTTAGGTATAGTCGGCATAAAATAAATAATAAAACTTGATAATAAATAACAACCTACACGACGACACATCACTATACATTCCTCTTGCAATTACATTCGCACTCTGTTTTTGACTTTGCTCGTTTTTTGGTATAGAATGTGAAGTGACTGGTTTTTACCTATCTGCATTAACCTTAGTATTTGACACTTTCTTAGCCTTAACTGCTATGTTTTTAGGCAATGGTGTTACATAAAGAAGTGCACCTAAGGTCTCAGATTTGTCAAACTTAGTGTTCACATTCTTCCCTTTTTTCAATGGTTTTAAGCTTATTTTTTAGTTCAGATATTATCATCAAAAGATCTTGATTTTGAGCCCGCACAGCATAAGCATATGTCTTTTGATTAACATGTTCAATTAACTCATCAAATCTCTTTTTGATGTTGAGTCCGTGTTGCTTTTATTGAATTGAAAAGCTTTTAATATTCAAGTTTAATATTTTTTCTTTCTTGAACAAGATAATCAACTTGAGTTTTTAGTAACACGTTCTCATCATTTAATGTTGACAAACTTGACTTTCAAGAGACGTCACAAGCCATTTTCTCTTTTTGATGTTGTAGTTTGAGTTCAAAATCAACGCTTTGAGCTTGTGATCGCTTAAAATTATTTTTAAGAATTTTGATTCTTTTGAGTAAATTGGCTTGGATATTTTAGGAGCCACTTGAAATTTTCTCAAGTTCATTTCTTAACATCTCATTTTTCTGTTTTTCAACAGAAATTAACACACAATATCGAATTTCTCGAGTCAAGGATACTTCCAAAAATTGATCAATCTCATATTGTAAAACATTTTCTTTTGGAGATTTTTCTGCAACTTTCTGTTCCATTGATTCAAAAATATTTAACATTTCCTATACTTCTTCAATGAGTTCTTGTTGAAGTTCATTCAAATTCGTTGAGAAAGATTCATACATCGAAATTACATCGGTTTTATAAAACTCTCTTAAAGAATTTTGACTGTCAGACATCCATCTCCTTTTTCTATCTTCTAAAAGAGTGACATCAATTTGTTTTTGTAAATCGTTAATTGCTAAACCCATTTTTTCAAACATTTTTAGCAATTTACTCTCTTTTTGCATTTTTTGACTTGGTAAATCTGATGTAACTTCTTTTATCTCAGAACAAATATTAGAATTAGAAGGAATTGAAAAATATGTTTGTTCAGCAGAATGTTCTTGTTGAGGAACAAATGTTTCATAAAGAGCATTTAATTTTCCATAGTTAAGTTAAACCATTTTGTTTCTCATTTTCAATCTACTTTCTTTCGCATCCTCTAAAGTTTCCTCAAAATCAAATGAATCAATTTTTAAACTAGAACTATGAAGCATTTCTCCATGATACATTTTAGGTTGTGCTGCAATGGTTTTAATAACCCAACCCAGCTTTGAGAAAAAGCAATTTAATTATTTGAATTGATTGACCCATTTTATAAATAATTTGATCATGAGAACTTAATTTCTCTTCGAGATCACAAATATCTTCAAGATATCGACTTGTTCTTTGAAAGCCTTTTTAGCTAACTAAGTTTCATGTTGAGTTATTATCTTTAAATTTTTAATTTTGAAAAAATCACTTTCAATTTTATCTTTTTCTTTCAAAATTCGCTCAATGGTGTCCTTATCAGCACGTATTTCATGTTCCAACTCTTCACATGTTTCTTTATATTTTGAACATTGATTTTTTTTACTCAAATGTTTTGACCCAACCCTTAAACGTCTTAAGCTCCTTTTGTAGCAACTCTTTTTGCTTGTTAAGCTCATTGTTTAATCGTTTTTTTATTTTCAGCTTCTCTTTGAACATTATATGCCAGCATTTGAATATCATGATATTCATAATGAGCATTTGAATCATGTTCAGACGTGCCATTATTATTTTCCACATAAGGATCATTAAATATGATATTAGAATCAATTTGATCATCATCAGATGTGTGAATAATAGTTTTACGTTTCACACGATTCACTTGTTCATGAACCTTGTTTGAAGCATTTACCTTACAAACACCCTTTGCATCATAGGATGGTTTAGACTCAACATTTTCATCAACTGGTTAGATTCGAGCCATCATGATTACTGCAACAGTTAACTCTTCTAATGTTTCATCTCCATAAGAACTATCAAGCATGAAATCATTTTCTTCATCCTTGAGATTGCTTCCGGCTTCATCTTTCATAGCTAGCAACATTTGTTCTTCGATATACTTTGCATCAGGAACTCTTGGTTTCTGACAATCACGAGCATAGTGGCCTTTTTCATTACAGTTATAACACTAAACATTTGCCTTTCTCGGAGTTGACTTAGTTCGTGGAACACGCTGAACAATCTGATTACTTTCATCATTCCTAGTTCCTGCATTAAATGCTTGATTCCTGTTTTGTCTCCTTGCATTCTTGTACTTTTTCCACCATAACCTGCATTCTTGGTTTGTATATCAACTCTACCATCCTGAATCACAGCTTGATTTCTTGTGTTTGAGGAAGTACAAATACGATTATTGGTAGGTGTGTAGAACTTCTGAGTGATTGCTCGAGCAAATAACATCATGGCAGATGTAAGCTTATCTACTTGAGAATCCCTTTGTAACTCCCCTTTATACTCATCTTCATAGTCAGCAACGGATGAAGGATGTGTGACATAGTATGGTTGTGGTAAATAAGAAGAATTTGCATGAGATTGTGACAAAGAAGCATTTAAATTAGCAAGAAGGGCTAATGGATCATGATTCATGGAAGCTTTCTTTGCTCTGGATGCTAGAACATGTGGTTCAAATTGTACTAAGGAATCATACAGCTCATCATAGGAAACTGTATCTCCTGTTTGATTATAATGAACCATGGTAACATATTTTGCTCCACTTAGGTTGCCAGCAGTTGAGAAACTTGGTGTTGATTGACACTAGAATAGGACGAACATTATTATGATCCATAATATTCACCAGTGTTGTCAATCTTTCATACACAGATTCTAGCAATTCTCCTTCCTTTTCTGCAAATTTATCAAACTCATCCATGAGTCGTGAGTGTCTCACATGACTAGTAACATCAGAACCAAACATCAACCTTTTGATTCGTTCCCATATATCCTTAGCATTTTTACACGCATCCACTAAATTGTAGATATCATTAGGTATTGCTTGAAGAAGATAATTCATGACTTTCACATTAGCAATGTATTGCTTCTTGTTACCCTTAGTCATTTTGGACAATGGTTCAAATATATGCTCAGTAGGCTTGTCTGGATTAGAAATCATTGGCTTGACATAAGGTCCTTTCTCAATTGAACGCTACATTCGATCCCCCTCTTCAAGCTTATTATCCAGAAACCTTCTGAACCTACTTTCCCATGGAATATAATTCTTTTTCTCAAGCATTGGAGGTCTTTCATTAGCTACTGAGTCAACTAGATTTTGTTGATTTGAAGTAGACATGTTGTGTCGAATGATTACAATGCAAACTTAGATCGTTTTAGAGATAAAGTCTTGTAATCTTGAAATCAACGAGCAATTACAACTTTCTTTTGTATTACAACTCCTTGAATGATGTAACCTTGAAGAAACAAAACATTGATTTGTTTTGAAAGTGTAAGTAACAAAGAGCTTATATACGAAAGCTTAGTTTTCAAAAATTAGAAAATACGAAACTGTAAAAAACTAGAAGGGGGATTAAATAATTTACCACTTTTTAATTTAAGGTTTTAAAGTGTTTATAAAAATTCTAGGGTCGACTTTATGTGAATTCAAAACTTGCACAATATGAACAATATACTTATCTAAACAATCAATAGGATAGTATGAAAAAATAATGTAAGACAAGAGATAAGAGTAAAAACAATCAAACCACGATGCGAGGATTTATAGTGGTTCGGTAACGAAGCACCTCTTCGCCCTACTTCACTCCTCGAGCACCTAACTCGAGAGTTTTCTTCACTATGTCAACAAGCTCCCTTATGGCGGAGAAAACCTTACACAACTTTCGCTTATCTTGATTTCCAACACTAAGCTAGATGTCGAGTTCTAATCTTAGCTAGAACCAATCTATCACAACTTCACTACACAACTTGACTTCACGACTTGATCACGACTACACAACTTCTTCACACCTTAGTTTTCTTCACACCACTACTTCACCAAGCCACTACTATAATCACACCTAACTAACACTACTAGGAAAGATCACCAAGATCTAACTATACTTACAACAATCACCAAGATCTAACAACTACACAACTTTACAAGATTTACAAATGATTTACAAGTTATGATATGGATGCAATAAGATTGCAACAACACACAAAGGTGTAATACTTCTTCACTTGATGATGGAAGTATTCTTCTCTTGCACTTGAGGAATTGAGCTTGGATCACTTGGAAACAAAGCTTTATGATTAGATGATCAAAGGATTTTAATGAGATGTGTGGGCTGTTTTAGAACAGAAAGAATGAGTGCAAAAGGTGAGAAAATAGTGGGGAATAGTCCAGTATTTATAGGACAATCTGGAGGAGCGTCTACCTATGGGCGGTCCCCTTAAATAGGTGGGCGGTCCCCTTAAAATTAAGGGGGCCGCCCGTGTATTTAAGGGGGCCGCCCTAGACTAGGGGCTCCCCAGTTTGTCTTTTGTGTAGGGGGAATTTTCTGGAACTTTTCTAGCCGTTTTAGGTCCGAAAATTTGAATTTCAAAATGTTTATTTTGAATAAAACATTTCTTTTAATTGTAGAAAATGTTTTGTAATGTTTATAAAAATGTTTACAACATTTTATAAAAGTGTGAGGTTGAATAAAAATTTCCTTTGATCATAAAATGCATTAAGCATTTATTTATTCATACCTTTAAGTGATATAATTTTCGAAATGAAAATTTACTACTAATTACTTGTTTACGTTTAATTTTACATTGAACGTTTTTATATTTTGTGATTATCAAAACGTAAAGATGTGAAAAATATTAATAATGTTTTTAGGCATTATTTCTATCAACAATCTCCTCCTTTTTGATGATTACAAAATTTAAACTCATTAAATGTAAAATTAATTTTAAACAAGTATTTAGTGAGTTTTATGTCATTTCTCCCCATTTTTTTAGAATCAAAAAGGCATCGTCAAGAATTTCTAGTAAAATCGACGGAATAAATGCTCCCCCTTGATGTGTACTCCCCCTCGTTCGAGGGCACCAAGGAATCGAGCTATGATTTCTTGGCTACAAAAACAAGTTAGAACAATACAAATATTTCTAAAATGTAGCAAGAAGGAAGGAAAAATATGACAAGTGCAAGAAAACATCAAAGCAAAAGATACTTCATTCATTTAGGACAATGTGTGTGAACTTCACACAAGCATACATAAAGAAAAACAAATATGCTTTACAAGCATATTAATACAAAAAAAAATCCTAAATAGCCATAGAAGGATTTTTGACTTGCTTGCGACACAAAAAGGTTTGGCGATTATTTCGAGGCATATTATAGGATTAGTTGGTCAGAGAGTTTGGAGCGGAGGCGGTTGTGGGAAGGTAATCTCTTTGAACTCTAGGTGGTGGATGAGGTCGAGTGAGGAGGAATTCAATCCAATTGATATCCTCACTTAAAGCAAGGAATTGTTTTTGGGTGAAGATGCAACAAGGGAAATACCCAATATGGGTTTCAACTTGGTTAATGTTGAGGGTGCGTGGTAGGTTTAGAGAGTAAGGTGATGAGGGAATGTTGTTTTTTTGTTGTGAGATATGCATGGTTAAGATATTTGATAGGTCTTGTAGTTGATTAATGTCATCAACTAGGCTTTCTCTACTTGGAGATAGAGGTAGTGTATGTTGAGTTTGGTTGTCACTTTGAGGTGGAGCTTGAGTGTGAGTAACATGTGAATTGATGGGTGGGATAGGAAATGGAGGATGTGAGACAACTTGTGGTGATGTGGGAGTGTCCTTAATGTAAGGATTTGGTGATGCATGATTGGGGTGATTGTTTTCTTGAGATGGTTCATGATGAGGAGTGAGTGGTTTTGGCATTGGTGTAGGTGAACTTACATTGAGCTCATTGGATGTGTTATAAGGGTTTAGTTTCTTCCTCCAAATGGGTTTCACATTTATTTTGGCTACCCTTGATGGTTTGGATGTGGGTTTGTTAGGAGATATGATTGGTGAGGATGATTGTGATGATGATGGTTGAGGATGTATTTATAGTGGAGGAAAGGTTTAAATTAGGAAGAATGAACATTTAAAGGATCACATCTAAGAAATGTTTGTGAATTTAAGGAAACAGTAGCTAAGTCTAGGGGGTATTTGGTCAAAAAAGGATAAAAAAATTGTTTTACCCGTGATCTACTAGGCCGGTCCCCTTAATTAGGGGTCAGTCCTCTTAAAATTAAGGGGGCCACCCTTTATGAATTAAGGGGTCCGCCTACTGCCATTTCCCATATTTTCTAAAAATTGATTTTTCTCAAAATTTTGTGTGAGGGTTTCTGTTTTGGTGGTTAATTTGCAGCGAGTCCATCTTTTTATGGCAATTTAGATTTTTAGCGCATAGCAAGCAAGCATTCAACATTCTACATATATGACAAGTTGTAGGATAAAACTATTTCACATAATTTTGACATATAATCATATATGAATTGAAGATCAAAAGAGTGAAGAGCATATAAAATAGTGACTAAATATAATGCACAAAGAATTTTTCTAGTCAAGGGGGTTAAGTGAAAAATGAACTGAACTTTTGTGCAAATAATAGTGTGTGCCTAAGTACGACAAATGTAGAGTAGCGATTATTTCTACACTAAGACATGTAAAACCTAAAAAATAATCCAAGTACTCCTTGATTCAATTTTGCTCAATCAAGATTGTTGAAAGAATATATATTAGATTATATACTTTTGACAACAAGTAAGAGAACATTATGCATATGTGAAAAATATTTTTAGCATATCTAAATAATATATGAAAATTGATTTTTATGTGCCCCTAGTTGTGAGAAGGACTTTTTTTTGAAAATAATAGATTGGGACTATTGTGTATATGTATAATGAGATATGCATTTAGATAGAAGAATTTGTAAAAGTTTACTTATGGACTTTTCCCAATCTTGTGTTTTTGTGTAAAATAGAAACCTAGACAAAGAAAAAAAATTTGTCAGTTAGGTGGGTGGTCCCCTTAAAGTCTGGGTGGTTCCCTTAAAATTAAAGGGGCCGCCCTTTATGAATTAAGGGGGACGCCACCTGTTGTGAAAATTTTTCTCAGATTTTTAACAAACAGTTTATTGATGATTATCATTTCTTTATTATCCCGAAAACTTAATCAATTTGTTCAATCATTCCTAGACCTAGACGTAAGTAGTTAAATGGCTCACGTTTAAGTGGTTTAGTTAGAATATCGGCTATGTTGTCTTCCGATGAGACCTTTTCTATAGAGATATTCCCTTTTTGAACATTATCGCGAAGGAAGTGATGACGAATTTCAATGTGTTTTGTTCGTGAGTGTTGAACGGGATTCTTACTTAAGTCTATAGCCCCTTTGTTATCACACATTATTGGAATGTCGTCTAACCTAACGCCATAGTCTATGAGAGCTTGTTTCATCCATAGAGCTTGTTGACATGCCTTTCCGGCGCTTACATATTCCGCTTCGGTTGTGGAGATGGCAAGAGCGGTTTGCTTCTTCGAAAACCAAGATGTTAGGCAACATCCCATAAACGTGCAAACACCACTAGTGCTCTTGCGATCTACGTAATCTCCCGCATGATCCGAATCCGCATACACTATTGTTTCTATGCCGGATCCCTTAGGATACCATAATCCTAAATGCGTAGTGCCTTTAATGTATCGGAAGATACGTTTAACCGCTTCTAGGTGAGAGGTTTTGGGATCCTCTTGAAAGCGTGCACAAAGGCAAACACTAAACATGATATCGGGTCTACTTGCCATTAAGTATAATAAACTACCTATCATGCCTCTATATTTGGTATTATCTACGGACTCACCTTCTTCGTCTCTCGTGAGTTTGGTTTCTGTAGACATAGGGGTTTTCATTGGCTTAGAGTCTTCTAGTCCAAATTTCTTAAGCATTTCCTTAATATATTTTGATTGATTAAAGAATATTCCATCATCTAATTGTTTTATTTGTAATCCTAAGAAAAAAAATTTAGTTCCCCCATCATACTCATTTCAAACTCATCATGCATGATCTTGGCAAAGTCATCACACATTTCTTGATGAGTTGATCCGAATATAATGTCATCAACATATATTTGGACAATAATGAGGTTGGAGTCTTTCTTTTTAGTGAAGAGTGTGTTATCTACCATTCTTGTTGGGAATTATACATTCCTGACTTAGTATCGTTAGTTATATACTTAGTACCGCTAGTTGTAGTTAGTACTGACAGTACAAAATGTTAAGTACTACTCAGATAGTTAGTACCGTTAGTATAAAATAGTTAGTACCGTTTAAGAGATATGCATGAGTTATTATAGGAAAAGATATGCATGATCTTTTACGCGTTTTGTAAGCTAAGATTAGGGTTTTCCTTTGTGTATAAAAGGAACCCTTACGGCATAGTTAGAGACAATCGGTTCATTGTCAATCTAATAGTTAGCAATTAATACAAAAGTTTAGTTATCAATATTCATTGTTCTTCTTTGCATTATAAGTTAGATTCTGCATAACTTATAGTGTTCTTAATCATTGTTTCTCCTGTAGTTTGTGTGAATCTATTCATATTAGCTACAACCCTAAACAAGGTAGTAAGATCTATATTCAAAGGGATCCACAAGTGGAATCAGAGCCTCTAGAAAAACTCTAAGTAAGAAGAACAAAAACCAATTATAAACCTCTATCTTACAAAGCAATTCAATGGTTGGATCAGAAGATGATATTCCACCACCACCACCACCATCACAAACACCGACATAACAAACTCCTCACACTGTTTTAACCATCAAACTTCCTATTCTCAAGAAGGGAGAATATGACATATGGGCCATGAAAATGGAACATTATTTGGCCTATACAGACTATCCTATCTAGGAAGTTATTCAAAGAGGAAATGGTCCCCGTAAGTGTCTCAACTGATACAAATGGTTTAATAAAGGTTCTGCCTCCTAAGACTGCAAAAGAAATTTTAGCCAGAGAAAGAGAAAGAAAAGCAAGGACCACTTTACTTATGGCTTTACCAGAAGATCATCTTGCTAAATTTCATAAAATGACTGATGCTAAAGAGATGTGGGAAGCTATCAAATCTAGATTTGGTGGAAATGATGAATCAAAGAAGATGCAAAAGTATATTCTAAAGCAACAGTTTGAAGGCTTCTCTGTATCAAACTCAGAAGGGCTACATAAAGGCTATGACAGGTTTCAGAGTCTTCTGAGTCAACTAGAGATTCATGGTGCAGGCGTCTCAACTGAAGATGCAAATCAGAAATTCCTTAGGTCTCTACCTTCTGCCTGGTCTCAAGTTTCCTTAATCATGAGGACCAAGCCAGGAGTGGACAGTCTCAGTTTTGATGATCTGTATAATAATCTTAGAGTCTTTGAGTCTGATGTTAAAGGCTCTACTGCATCATCCTCTAGCATCTAACTCATTTTTCTTTGTCTACGTGAGTTTGTGGCCATAGAAGATTTCTATTTTATAGTGGTTCATAGATAATCCATGTGAAAGAATGGTTCCTAATGAACAAATTCTTTTAAAAACTAGAAAGCCAACAAATGATTCTAGTAGACTACCATATTTCTATCTATCACTAATACTAAGTATTATCATATACAATCTATAGTTTACGTAATTGGAGAGTGAGACGTACCTTAGCCTTCAAGAGAAATTATTTTAAAATCTTAATTGGTAGCAAGCTTTAAGGATGAGAAGTTATGGAAATCCTATATGAGTTCTTCAATTTGTTTGACGAAAGCCAAAGGATGCTGGAATAGATGATTAACCTTGGAAGATATGATGATTTAGCCATTTGGTCCCCATCGTTTCATGGGTCCGAAGTTATTGTTTCGAAAAATGTTTTGCATTTGATGTCGAACACATGCACGTGTGAATCTTCCATATTGAGTAAAGCTGGGTTGGTGTGATTGATTTCCACATTGTGTGATTAGTGTTAGGATAATTTGGTCTACCTTGGTCTTCTAGTCATAAACGTTGAGGTGTTTTTGAACGAGGATGAAAGTTTTCTTTTCTTCTCGGAGGAGGTGTTTTAGACCTTATTATGGGTTTAGTAAATCCGACTCGGGTTTAAGGAAGGTTTGTAAAAACATTTACCTCATCTTCACTTTCAATTGGAAATTTTAGTGTTGTTTTATAGTAGAAAATTTTGGTTTTGAGTTTGGGTTTGATTCTATCAATTTTTCTTTCGACTCGACTTCTTGAGCTCTTACAAAATTTACTTGTTTGGTTTCGCTAGGTGACCCTTTGGTAAAATTAAATCCTAAACCGGATTTATCTCCGGAAGGTTTTTGAGAACTTATTATTTTCTTAAGTTCGTGACTACTATCGTTAAATTGATTTAGCCTAGATATTTCTTTTCTAAGCTTCTCATTTTCAAACTTAAGGTCTTGACATAACTTGCATTCTTCATTTACTTCCTTACCTTTTTCTAACCTAGATAATTTATCTTTTAATTCTAGTGCTTCATTCTCTAATTTTATTTTAGCTTGTTTTAGAATTTTATTTTTAGCCATGACTTTTAGTCCTATTTTGCATAGTCTACTATATTCATTATCTAAGTCATTTTCGTCTAATGATGATTGGTCATCACTAAAGTATTCGGTTTCAGAAAGTACCTCATTAGAAGCTTTAGCCATAAGACACTTTTCGTCCTTTGTCTTCTCCTCTTCATCTTCGTCGCTATCACTCCAAGATCCTCCAACAAACGCCTTTTGATTTTGATATTTTGATTGTTTTAGACATTCTCCGATGAAATGATTTGGATCTCCACACTTAAAGCATTTTCTTTCACATTTGCATTTTTTGTGTCTTTATTTCTTTGGTATGATTTTCTTTTTTCATGTGTTGTCTTACGAATCGTCTCGTTTTTTTAAAGAATTTCTTGAAGTCTATTACGGCCATGGCGTTATTCGTCATTTTTCATATCGGATGTTGAGGCTATCATCATCATAGCATGATTCCTTTCTAGCTTTCAAGGCAATAGATCTACTTTGTTCTCTTTTGCTTTTGACGGTTTCGGAATCTTTCTTAATTACTTCTTCGTAAAACCTTCAAATTTTAATGAAGTTCGTCAAGGACAGAGTTGTTTAGATTAATTTGATTCTTCAATCGTTGGGACTATTTTGCGCGCCATTTAGGATGTTAATTGACCTAAGAAATTCCTACTTATTCTTGCCTAAGAGTTGAGTTGGAAAACCTTCATCAAGTGCTTTTAGACTAGTAATAATAGTGTTAAATTTAGCAAATGCATTATCTATTGACTCCTCTTCCGGAATCATAAATTGTTCATATTGTTGAACAAGAAGATCTATTTTGTTAGCTTTGACTTGATTATTACCTTGATGAGTGATTAATAAAGTATCCCAAATTTCTTTTGCGGTTTGACACATAAAAATTCTTTCGTATTCTTTACGTGGCAAAGCATTATAAATTACCATTTTAGCTTCATTATTTTTTGCAAGTTTCTTTTTAAGATCATCGTTTTGTTTATGAAAAGGTACAACTTCATCCTTTTTAGTTTCGAGATTATTTTGAATAGGAGGAAAATCACCATCGGTAATAACATGCCAAAGATCTAGATCTTTTGACTTCACATAAGTTTCGAATCTATTTTTCCAATAATAATCCTATTACTTTCAAATTGTGGGTGGCCTTTGCTAAAATGCCCTTCTAATATTTTTTTGATTCCAATAGATGGATTCAAGTTTTAAATACAATTTATTTTAAAAATCTTGTTTGACGTGGCTCTGAAACCAATGTGAAAAACTAGAAGGGGGTTGAATAGTTTACCGCTTTTTGGTTTAAGGTTTTAAAGTGTTTATAAAAATTCTAGATTCGGAATTTATGTGAATTCACCACACTTGCCACACTATGAACCAAATATTACTAAATCTTAAACAATCAATAGGATAGTATGAAAAAATAATGTAAGACAAGAGATAAGAGTAAGAACAATCAAACCACAACGCGAGGATTTATAGTGGTTCGGTAACGAGATAGACCTCATTCGCCACCTCTCCATTCCTTCGAGCACTTAACTCGAGAGTTTTCTTCAATATGTCATCAATCTCCCTTATGGCGCGAGATAAACCTTACACAAACTTTCGTGCGCTTATCTTGATTTCCGACACTAAGCTAGATGTCGAGTTCTAATCTTAGCTAGAACCAATCTACCACAACTTCACAACTTCACTACACAACTTGACTTCACGACTTGATCACGACTACACAACTTCTTCACACCTTAGTTTTCTTCACACCACTACCATAATCACACCTAACTGATACTATTAGGAAAGATTACCAAGATCTAACTATACATACAACAATCACCAAGATCTAACAACTACACAACTTTACAAGATTTACAAGTTATGATATGGATGCAATAAGATTGCAACAACACACAAAGGTGTAATACTTCTTCACTTGATGATGGAAGTATTCTTCTCTTGCACTTGAGGAATTAAGCTTGGATCACTTGGAAACAAAGCTTTATGATTAGATGATCAAAGGATTTTAATGAGATGTGTGGGCTGTTTTAGAACAGAAAGAATGAGTGCAAAAGGTGAGAAAATAGTGGGGAAAAGTCCAGTATTTATAGGACAAACTAGAGGAGCGTCTACCTATGGGCGGTCCCCTTAAATAGGTGGGCGGTCCCCTTAAAATTAAGGGGGGCCGCCTTGACTAGGGGCTCACCATCTTTTGTCCTTTTGTGTAGAGGGGGATTTTTGGAAACTTTTTAGCTCATTTTAGGTCCGAAAATTTTGATTTTTTAAAATGTTTATTTTGAATAAAACATTTTCTTTTAATTGTTGAAAATGTTTTGTATGTTATAAAAATGTTTTACAACATTTTATAAAGTGTGGAGGTTTGAATAAAAATTTCCTTTTGATCATAAAATGATTAAGCATTTAATTTAATTCATCATACCTTTAGTGATATAAATTTCGAAATAAAAATTTTCTATACTAATTACTTGTTTACGTTTAATTTTACATTGAACGTTTTTATATTTTGTGATTATCAAAACGTAAAGATGTGAAAAATATTAATAATGTTTTTAGGCATTATTTATATCAACAGAAACCTCTTAAACCGTGTTACGAAACCCAAAGAATGAGATACGAAACCAATGAAACAGTGTGACGAAACCCAACGATTGTGTTACGAAACCTCTGAAATAGTGTTACGAAACCCAACGACTATGTTACGAAAACTCTGAAACAATATTACGAAACCCCAAATATGTGTTACGAAACCTCTTCCAATGAGATACGAACCTTTCAAGATGAAAACTGAGTTACGAAACCTTCAATTAGGAAAGTTGTGTTACGAAACCTCTTGTTTATGAAACCATGTCTTACGAAACCTCAAAAGTATGAAATTGTTTCAAACTGTAATACGAAACCTCTGTTATGAAACCTTCAATCGGAAAATCATTTACGAAACCTTTGTATATGAAACCTGTGTTACGAAAGCTTAAAGAACGAAACCAAAACCAATCTTTTGATACGAAACCTTCAGTTACGAAACCACAGATATACGAAAGCTTCCATTGTCTATGAAACCAAACGGTTACCGAAAGCTCCTATTTACGAAACCTACTTTTGTAAATTACAATCTCCCTTACTTTCTTAAAATCCAAGAAACCTCTAACTTTCGTAAAATCTTAGCTATGAAACCAATAATAAACCTAACAATTTGAATTTTAAGCAGATTAAGGTGATAATATCAATGTTATCTTTTCAAATTGATAAATTATATGTTACGAAAGCTATAGAAAGTTGTACGAAAGCTAAACTATGATACGAAAGCTAAGAAACACTTACGTATGGCTGTTTCTGAAACCTCAATTATGATACGAAAGCTTAAAACCTACAATACAAAAGTTATTTCCCGCCTAAAAATAGTTACCGAAACCTATTTCTTGTCTTACGAAATCTTTCGAATCCATATGTTTTCGATCAAATTTAATTTTAAGCAAGTATTTTTCGAAAACTAGTTATTAAACTTACAAATTGATGGTTATAAAAGCTATATTTCAACGTTTTAAGATCAAAAACTCATCAAATCATAAATATAATCACTTAATGTTCTATGGAACCTATAAACTCAGTGATACAAAAGCTCCTTGATCAAAATTTGGCACGATTAAGCTCAATTTGATCCACGAAACACGTACTAGATCTCTCCCGACGATAGATACCACTTGTTATATGTCATGTTTGCATAGTAGATATCATACGAAAGCTTTAGAATAGAGGAGAGGAGCTAGAGAGTATTTCTCATCATTTTCAAAGTTTTCATTCCAAAAGGGAAAATAGAAATGGGAGGGAGAAGTGAGTTTACAAAATGTAAAGACTTGTATAAATACTTATTGTTGTTCCTATTCTATTTTCCTAACTTTAGTCAAACATTGATCAACTTTACTTAACTTTGACCAAGATAGACTTTATTACATTATAATTACTAATAAAAGTGTAAAACTAAACAAAACTATACAAGACCAATTCATCTAATAATAAACACTTTTCTTAATCCTAACACTATTACACAAGATAGAGAGTCTGCACAAGATGTTGTACCTGCTCTTATATCACAAGAATTTGCTACACACGCACCAATGATCATTGAACAACTTTTTAGGATTCACATGCAGAATACGGTTCTCAATGTTCATCATACAACAAGTACTTCAACTACTACAATAACAACTACTGATCTTTAACACCAACTTTACCTGAAGATGAAAATGGATATTCAATCTCAAGTTTCTGATCCAGAATTATAGGATGTGTTGAGAGCTAAGTATGAAAAGTCTTCTACTTCAGCCGGTCCTTGCAGATTTGATTCCTTTTGTAAACATGATCATGATGAACATCAAGCCGATGATGGTTATCCTGAGGGGGTGAAATGTACGAAAAGGAAAAAAACTTTAAAAGACTCAAAGTTTACAAAAGGCTCTTCATCAAAAACAGCTCAAGGATCCAAAACTTCTGCATCTGAACGTTAACAGTATCAACAAGAATGGGATGCATGGGTTGAGGATACAGTTATTGATGAAGATGGGGTAATTCTAAAGGATGAAATTCCATAATTAATTGAAGAGTTTTAGAATGTTGATAAGCGTGTAACAACTATCTTTTATCATGAAAGAATGGAGGCTACATTAAGAGATATGATGAGTAATCATTTTAGAAATGTTGAAGAATATGCCTACCATTTGGAACAATTAAAAAATTATATGGAGAATCAGATAGTGTGGGAAAGCAGGCAGAAAGATATAAGACGATCAAAGCCATATGTTCTTATTTTCTATGGTCCCGAGTGAAATCCAAATGAACCTCCAAGGTATTGAACTTATAACTGGTAAAATACCAATCATAAGTTATATAAGACCTTTTAGGTGCCATGTGACCATCTTGACAAGATACACATTGTTCTATAACCTGAAGAAGATTTGGAAGAAAAAATGAATCGTTGTGTTAGAAGAGAGTTCAAGACTTTCAACGAAGAAGCATCGTTGTCAATCCAACACTGAAAAGATTCATGACACAAGAGAATGTACAAGATCAATCACAGAAGAGTTAGAGATAATCCAGAAGAATATTTCTCCATTCACATAATTACTAAAGTTGTCAGAGTTACTACTGAACAATAGCACGGGCTAGATTTCATAGAACAAATTATTGTGATGAGAGAAAATGACAAACTAGATAGCTTTTCTGAGGCTGACTTCAAGTATCTGAACAAGAATGATATTGAAGATATGCACTATCTTTGCATGAACAAGAAAGTCGACTACCGTGAAAACAAGTTGTTGAATTCATTGATGACATTCATCAGGAGCCGTGTAATCTGGGAGAGAGTTCATGACTTTCAGTTGGGAATATAAAGCTACTAGATCAAGATCAACTTAACCGCACCAACGTTGATATTCCTTGGAATTGAAGCAAAAGACCCTTACTCCATAATAGATGAGCCCATACTTGGTTTAATTTACTTAAACAACAAAGAGGAGAAAAAGGTTATGGATTTGGTTGAGATTGTTAAGTTTTGTGATGCTACGCTTGAAAGAGTTTTGAAGGAAGTCAAGTTAAAGATCTTTGAGACAGAGTCTCTGAAGAAGGCTCCAGTGCTTGAAAGCTTAGACCTCAAGATAATGAAAACGTATGAAAGAGAGTTTATGAAGCGTTTAAGACATCGTGAGCAGATGAGAAGATGGGAGTTGTTCGTAAATGGAAGACCAATTCTATCGACGATGAGGCGTCAGTAATAATCAACCCTAAGGGGGAGATTGTTAGGAATTGAAAAGTGTTAATTATTAACAGTGAATTGGTCTTGTAATAAATAGTATTTTAGTTTATGTTTATAATGTAATAAATCAAGCTTGGTCAAACTTAAGTAAATGTTAACCAAATAAGACCAAGTAGGAAGGTAGGACAAGTAGTATAAATACCTCATTAGTGAAGAGGTTTAGAGTTGTTGAAGTTGTAATCTCTTCCCTTTCCCCCCCCCCCCCCCATTCTTTTTCCTTTCTCTATGAAAATCAAAAATGTGTAAAAATACTCTCTAGCCTCCTTTCTCTTATGCTTAACCATTACTATTGATATCGATGCAAACATGACATATAACAATCAATTATATCACAATGTTCATAAGTTTCTAAAAAAAAAAATGTTCATGAGTTTTTTTATAGTGTTCACTAGTTTTCTAAAAACATCACGTTTTTCATAAGTTTTCTGAAAAACAATTAATAATCAAAATGTTTATCGGTTAGATCACAATATTCTGTTAAGAGTGGAACTAACAAAAAAAGAGTTGACAAAAGTAAAAGGAGGACATTTGTCACCATGCGGCGACTTTCTAGACTTTTTATTTTCGAGGATCACAACCCATCACACTTATCACAAAACTTAAACAAACACAAACACAAACACATATCCACAAATCAATAAACTAAAAAAAGAAATCAGAGTACCATGCATTAAAAAATCTGATAACAATGAAGCCTCTGCATGAATTCTTGAAACACTAAAACCCTAAACGATCACCACAACCTATTGCAAGCCATAAAAAATCAAAACTTATGATCACATATCAGAGTTATACAATGCTTAAACAATTACAAACAGAAACACATATCCACATATCCAAAAACTAGAAAAAGAAATCAAAATACCATGCATTAACGCTGATAGCAATGAAACCTCGACATAGATTCTTGAAACACCGAAACCCTAAACGATTCACTACTCCTACAGATCCAAAGCAGCTAAACTAAAGAACCAGTGTATGTGTATCTAGATAGAGGAATTCGAGACCCAAGATATGAAATGGTGAATGTAGTTGTAATGAAATAGCTGTGGAATTAGAGACCCAAGATAATGGAGAACATGTGTACAACATGCAATGAAGCCTAGAAACCAAGTGACACCAACCCTAAAAATTAAGTGACAGTTAATGAAAACCCACTAACAAACCTCTTAAACCATTTTTTAATCCTCCAAGCCGTTGGCTCGGCATTTGAACAATGCCGGTGCGAGCCGCGGCTTAACAATGCACCCAAGCCGTCCCACTCCCTACAACCAGCCCTCTCACCCGGCGGCTTCGCAACAATGCCGACTCACATACTCAACTTGGACAAATGTTATATAGTATTAAAAAAATGCAATTTATATTTAGAAACAAAAATCAATTCATATTCTGATGGTTTTTAAACATCTCTAACTTTTTTAAAGTTTGTTGACACGAAAGTTTTGTAAATAACTTCCACTTTTTCGGCTTTTCTTTTTTTAATTTTGACACACCAATGTTTGGACGTTTTTCTCAAAAATCGTCTTGTATGTTGACTCGATTTTTCAATTGGCTAATGAGAGGGCTCAATTATGCAATTGCGTTTTCTTATTGATTGACGTATTTACTCCGCCAATCTGAGGTAGATAAAAAAACTGGCTCAAGCTAACCGGTTCTATGCCACAACACTGCCCCCTCAATGTGAGTTACCAAGCCAGTTAACTATCGTATGTGAGTGGAGGAGAATTAAAAGGAAATCAAATTTTTTGCTTTTTGAAAAAATAAAATAGTGAGTGAGTGAGACCTTTTTAGCTTGAATTATGACGGAGAAAGTATTTTAATAAGTGAATAAATTGAGTGAGTTGATTATGTGACACTGAAATGAAAAACTGAAATGAGACACTGGCTTTGAGCCACCATGCCTAATATTCTTATTGTATACAAAATTATATTTACATGAAGGTGTCTTTTCATCCATTATATAATATGTCTACAAGTGTTATCTGATATGGTGATCATTATATTTATATCAAGATATAAAAGGTACAACGTTCTACCCATTATTAAAAGTCTTGGAAGATTGGTACAATCAAACAAAGCAATTTAAACTTATCATGAGTTAAATACGGAAGTGCTTCTCAGAAAAGAAAATTTATAGTGGAAGTTGCCATGCCTTCTTATCATAAGTTTCTTTGTAAAGACAACAAAAATCAAACTCCATTCTATAAAAGGTCCATGACTCTGATTCCACTTAAATTGTTATACTGCTACTAATTATGATTATTTTGTTGTTGGCTGGTCTGAAAGTGTGTGTATTTATTGTTGGAAAACCGATGTAAACGAGCACAACAAGTCTATAATTATGGAATTGAAAAACATAAACAGCACCATATTCAACTTTTCACATGACTAGACTAATCGCATTGTGTTCACAGTCGAATTAGAGAAATATAATTATCGAATGAGAAAGTAGTTGAGAATACTACGTGAACTAATATAGCGATTAAAACCACGTTTAAAAGTCTAACATAAAATTTTGCTATTTGATTTTACGAGCATAAAGTTTCATACAGGCTACGCCTTTAAATCTTTTTATTTATTTATAAGATGATCAAGTAGTAAGCAGGGCCGTCCTGTGGATTTTGGAGGCCCTGTGCCGCAACAAAAAGTAGGCCCTTAAACATATTGCATTAAGTACTTGTAAAAGAAAATTTGTTATAATCCGTTAAAACGCTAAAAAGGTGTTCTTGTATCTAACATAATGTTAAGTCATACGAATATGTAAAAGAAAAAAAAAGATTTTCAAATTTAGAATCCCAATTACTAAAGGGAACAAATTAATTTTTATAATATATAGGTGATTTTAATTTTCAAAATCTGGAGTTAATGAGAATTCGAAATTTTCTTTTCATCTAAGAATAATATGTTCGGATGTAACTGCCTCTTGTGATCCGCCACAGCAAAATGGGAAAACAAAGAACTTGGGCTCTGAAGTTGAGCTTATGTAATAGGTATAAAATATTTTTGGAGGCCCTTTAATAAGTTTGGGCCCTGTGCAGTTGCTCCGCCTGCACAGGCCCAAAGCCGGCTCTTAGTAAGACATCTAACCTTTTAACGAGAAGTATAAAGTACAAATCTCATTTGGAAGCGGTTAAAGAAAGAGCCAGAAACGGCCACAAAATCATTTCTGTTAGACCGCATAGACTTAAGTCAAAAATTCAACCTCCCCGAGTAACATGAGTTACGATTTGGTTAATATACTGCCGTCGAAATGTATTCTTAGTAAGATATTTCCAAATCGATATACATTTTTTAATACCAATGATATAAATGTTTGTTAACAAGCAGGATTACACGCGCGTTGCTGCAGGCCGTTTACTTTTCCTGTGTTCTTGTGGGGCGTATTTTTTTTTTCTTTTTGCGGGTTTATTTTTTCGGTTTTATATTTAATAGTTTGTTTTTTTTCTTATATGGGCTTATGTGTTGGTCTTCATAAGTCTGTTTTTTTCTAGTGGCGCAAAACAGGAGCGGTTAATGCAATCTAGAGTTGTACGTTTGTGACCCTGTCGATTATTTTAAAGTTATTAGGTATCAAGGATATTTCCGCGGGTATTTTTTTATCTGAATAAATATATACTATAGTAATATTTTTCCCCCAATTTAGTGCTAACAATTTTTTTTTAATTTCCTACTAAAAAAACCAATTGAGCCGGCCTAAAATGAGAGCTCTATAAACTGGCCAAAAATGAAAGCCCGACAATAGCTAAAGGAGGTGAAACAACGTATATAATTTTTGATCGAATGTTTAATATATATTTTTTTAATATGGCCTTATGTGTTGACCTCATGTAGCGGGTTTTTTTTTATCTGAATAAATCAGTAATTTTTGTAAAAAAAATTATTTTTATTTTGTGCCGAGTATTATTATTATTTTTTTATATTGCGAATAAAAAAAGGAAAAAAAAACAAATGGACCGGCCCAGAATTGGAGCTCCGTGGCGTCAAAAACGACGTCGTATGACTTTTGTAATAGGATATATGATAATTTGTTACATAGATTGTAGATGCTACAACAAATTAAATATGAAAGCATGAAAATGATGGAGGGGTTGTTTCAACATATGAAGCAAAGTGTGGGGACAATGACTCAATGAGTAGTTGGTGCAACGTCAAAAAAGCAAAAAAACTTCGGTTACGAGATCACATCAGACAACAACAACATTAACCAATCACATCTCGAGTGGACTCCACGTCATGTTGTTTTTGGTGAAGTTGGTGGTCACACCTATCAACCAAACAGACATCTTTAACGATTAGACACCTCACTAACAATCACTCGTTTTAATTGGTTAAAACGTTGACAACTCATAATATTGACCGACTTACAACTTTTTTAACGACGACACTTGAAAGACGACTTTAACTGATTCAACATCCACTCCTATAGTCATATAGGTGTTCGTTTGCCTTGGTAAACGGATTTGGTCAGAAACATCGATGACCGGACCGAAATGTTCGATCCGTTGTCGTTCGTCGGTTTGATCTGATTCAACAATTTATAATAACCGGCTGAGTGTGAGACCGGATCAGAACGAGTCGATTTTAATGACATTTACCATTTTACTGGGTTTTGTCTGTTTCGATTTTCAAAACACTAGAGAATTTTACTAAGGTTCAAAAAAGTAATGAATGAATCAGCTAGGTACTTGTGAATTAAACTAGACAAAAGACTTGATCAACACCAACTATAAATAAAACTTGTCTGAAATTATTAGCTTTAAAATATGATATTTGATTTTTCATGTTTTTTAAGTTACGGACACATGATATTTGGTCTTGGATCGGCAAATTTTCAAGAGTTAGGTACGTTTGGTTTGAATTTTGGTTTTATATGTATATATTTTTAGAGACTATATAAGGTTGGTTGAAGTGGGAGGTCGACCGAGTCCGACGAGTCACCTCTACTGCAACTCAAACTCACTACTCAGTAAGGACTAGTTTTTTGGGCGGAATTGGTCGAGGTCACGACCCAGTATTACCATATTATACATTAGACGTGCGAACAGCGTCGTATTGCTATTAATAAGGGTCGTTTTGCATTAAGTGATATCGTTTGGTTAAGTGGGTTTTGAGTTGGGCCTTTTTTTTCTTTATGGGTTGTAATTGATTGTTGATTGTTATTTTATGGCCCAGTTTCGTTATACACTATGTAGTGGGTGGTGGAAGTGTATCAAGCAAGCTCAGTGGGTGGTGGGAACACGTGTCTTCTTTAGTAGGCAACGTTTGAGCGACAACCACAAAATCAATGTGTCTTCTTCGGTACATAACTCTCATCTCTCTCTTGCATGTCTCTCTTGCATATATTTCTCTCTCTAAATATTCACACATAAGTTTAGTTCTCTATATGCATGTCTCTTATTTTTAGAGATTTCTGGTGGTGTTAAAAAATCTACATTAGCGGTTATATCATTGATGTGAGGTTAGAAGTTAAGCTAAGTTTTATATTTGTGCATGTAGTGTTTGTAACTGCTTTAAATTGGTGCAATTTGGAGCTTCAATTTATGTTATTCGATCTTTGTTGAGGCATGTTTTGGGTCGTTGTTGAACTCTGTAAGTTTTATAATGTTTTTAAGTGTATAAAATTTTGTATATGTTGTATTGCATATGGTGTTTGGAGCTGTTTTTAGGTTTTTTTACCTGATACGGTTAAATTGTTGTAGTGTAAGGATATGGTTTGTGCTTTTGAGGTATTAGATGATTTGGTTGTGATTGATTGCATATGTATTCTTGCCCATTAAAGCCATAATTTTTTAGCTCAGCTTTTCATTCTTTACAGTGATGGAGTTTTGTTGTGTAGGTTTGATTGTTTTTTGCGTTATGTGTGATTAAGGATTGTTGTATAAATGCTTTCTGATATAAGCCACAATTTTTTAGCTCAACTTTTCATTCTTTATAGTGATAGAGTTTTGTTGAGTAGGTTTGATTAATTTTTGTGTCATGTGTGATTAATGATTGTTGTATAAGTGCTTTTTGATGTGGTTTAATGTCTGGTATGTGGCAATAGCTGCTAATTTTATACGATCTGTAGAAATGCTTGTTGGTAACTTTTAATCTCTGGTGTGTGGTCATACGTGTTATTTTTTGTATGCTAGATATATGTTAAATCTGGTGTGTGATTTTTGCCGTTGATTTTATGCGATGTGTATGAATGCTTTTGGTTGTCTTTTAAAGTTTACGGCGTGGAAGTAATGTGCATTTCTGTCCTTAAGTTGTAATGACATTTTTTAGTATTCTTTGATGTTTCATTCTACAGCTTTTGCGCTAGCCGATATAAGTTGTAGTCATAAATGCTTTTTCATAGCTATCTCGAGAAGCCTTTATTTTATTTCCAAGTTATCAACAATGCAAATGTATTGTTGCCCATATTTAAAAGACACAATTTTCTAATTCAGCTTTTCATTCTTTATAGTGATAGAGTTTCTTTATTATGTGTGATTAAGGATCGTTGTAAAAGTGAGTCTGGTCTGACCGTAGTTGCTGTTTTTATGCAACATGTAGAAATGCTTGTCTGGTATTTTTTTAATGTCTGGTGTGTGGTCATACATGCTATTTTTTGTACGTTGGATATAGGTTTTGGTTGTAGCTGCTATTTTCATTATTGCCGCGATTCTATTTTTTGGCCGGGCAAATTTAATGCTTCTTCTGGTATGTATAGGTTCAGTCCTGAATGCTTATTTTGTAAGCGCAATTAGTTAAAAACTGGAAATTATTTATAGTCATATATGTTGCTTGTGATTGATTGCAAATGTATTGTTACCCATATTAGAAAACCAAGATTTTTTTAACTCAGCTTTTTCATTATTTATATCGTTGTATAACTAAGTCTGAAATCGGACCATAGCTCATGATTCTATGCGATCTGTAGAAATGCTTGCTGGTAACTTTTAATGGCTGGTGTGGTCATATGTGCTATTTTTTGTGTGGTAGAAATATGTATTTGTTGTAACTAGGGGTGTGAATCGGGTCGGGTCGGTCGGGTTCGAGTCAATCGGGCCGGGTCAATTCGGGTCAAAGTTCAGAAATTTCATACCCGAACCCGACCCTATTTGAACTCGGGTTACTCGGGTTCGGGTCAATTCGAGTCAGGTCAACTCGGGTTCGGGTCAATTCGGGTCGGGTCAACCCAAATTTGAGTAAAATGACAAAAAAAATCTTTTTTTCTCTTTTATATAAAAAATCTATAATTTTAAATTAAAAAAATAAAAAAAAATTATTCGGGTCAATCGGGTTGACCCGAACCCGAGTTAGCCAAAATATTTCAACCCGATACCCGACCCTATTTAGAACTCGGGTTAGTCGGGGTGACCCGAATTGACCCGAAAAGATTTTTGACCCGAGTGACCCGACTCGAATAGGGTCGGGTTGGGTTCGGGTCGGGTCGACTTTTTGACACCCCTAGTTGTAACTAATATTTTCATCACTGCTGCTATCCAATTTTTGGCCAGTCAAATTTAATGCTTTTTCGGGTATGTATAGGTTTCAATCCACAACGTATATATTGTTAGTGCAATTGCTTAGAAGCCAAAACCTATCTATTGTTTAAGGGTATGAGGTGTTTACAATATCTTTTTTTATATGGGGAATGTCTGTCATTGTATAAAACAGGTTTAAAAAGAAATTGTAAAATCATGTACGGGGATGAGGTGTTTATCTATTGTTTAAGGTTATGAGGTGTTTACAGTATCTTTTGTTTACAATATCTTTTTTTAATGGTATACGTCCATTGGCCTAGTTGGCACCAATCATGGACGGGGATGTCAATCACAATAGATCTATTTACAGCACTTGCGCTTACAATAAGTAATTAACGATTCATGATAATTCAAGCATAGTGTATTATCGCTACCTAGGCTAATCCGTAATCATTTGAAACAATGTAAAGTACTTGCGTCCATAAGTAAAAACAAGCACTGTATCTCACCCTCGAGATTTATAAAGAAATTGTAAAACAAGTTAAAGCGGGGCTATAAACTCACCTCAAGCAAAAGTATTGATTTTTAGGAAAATCAACAAAGGAAATCGTCACAATAAGTCCGGCACGCATCCTATTTAATTATAGGTCGATTTAGAATAATGCAAGCGAAAATAAAATGATGCACTATTTTATTATCGTTATATCACCACTTAATAGTTTGTGTTTAGTTCTTTAAGTCAAAACAATGTTTACGTCAAGTTCGCTATTTAATAAATAAGTATACACACTAGTAATTCTTTTTAATAGCCAACAATTAAATATAATCTATCTCGCTTGATTCATTATTTTTATTATTTTCATAGCGTCAACTTAATTATAGTTTAACTAGTTTATAAAATGATATTTATAAAGTTTTTGACGTGTATAAATATTATATAAACGTTACTACAAAATCTTTTAATGTTTTTATAGCTCAAACGGGCCCGAAAATACCCGAAAACCCAAATTAAAGTTTCCCACCCAACACTTCCACCTATACGCCTCGTATACCAAGCCACCATCCAAATAAAGATCGTAGGACGAAACTAAGACAAAAGCCTAATCATAGGACCTGAAATATCAACCATAAAGCCTAAATGAAGTAGGCATCTTCCATCACGAGAGAAATTGGTTCACCTTCGTAGTATTCTTAAAGTTAAACATAAGATGCTTAAGACGAACCATTACCATAATAATATCTTTGATCTCTTCCTGAGACTTTTTAACCTGCTTAAAGATGCGGTTGTTCGCTCCAACCCAATATAATAAGAAGAAGCCACAAGGATAAGTCTTCCAATAATGCTAATCGTCGTGTGGTTGGTAGTTTTGTACACGTAAAATATATATAAAATATAATACTTTTAAAAGAGTAATTAAGAAAATTACCAAGTTACCCTTGATAAAATTCACTCTCAAAAATATGTATAATATAATATATAATACGTATATTAAACCGGGTAAGTATGATCACCCGGGTCGTTATCCCCAATGACTAGCGAAATTGAAACCACGTTTAGGTTCGGATCATGATTTAAATGAAGCAAAGTTATTTTTGATAATCTATATCTAAAAAAAACAACAATTAAAATGGACAATTAAAAAAAACTATTAAACAATTAAACTAATACGGGAAACGATTAAAACGCGACAAATAAACAAGTAAACTAATTTTAACCCCTAAAGATGTAACTAAAATTCTAAACCTAAGATAGGACAAAAGAAAATTTTAGGAAAGAGAAAAACATTTTTTTTTGATTATTTTTGAATTTAATATGAATTTAAAACTAATTTAATCTAATCAAATCCTAAAAAAGAGCAAATTAAGTTCTAAAAATTTGGAAAAATGATTTTTAAGCTTAGAAATGTCTAAAATATTATAAAAGCAAAGAAAACTATTTTTAACTATTTTTATTATTA